>NEWO01000241.1:537564-555680 GCA_003013225.1 Phalaenopsis aphrodite | reverse complement strand
TATATATATATATATATATATATATATATATATATATATATATATATATATATATATATATATATATATATATATATATATATTAAATGCCTTTCTGAAACGGGCGACGAGATTTCAATTCTGATGACCGATAGCTTTCAATGGGTAACTCTCTAACTAAAATTGTGCTGACCATACCACTTTGACAAAAATTTCATAACTGTTTAAATTATATTTTAATTATTATAATTATTTTATTGATTTTTAGTGATTATTTAAATAAAAATATGTTTTAATTATAAACATTACTTTTTTATTTTTATTAAATCTCCAGAAGTCCATAGAATTAAGAGAAACAAACCTTTCATTTTTACAAAATTTATTTTAATTATTTTAATTATTTTAATGAAAAATTAAAGAAAATACATTTTTGACATTTAAAAATACATAACTAAATTATAAAAAAATTAGAGAAAATATTTTAGAAGGTTCTAAGTGGTCAAAGAACAATTAGGAGTAATTTTGGGAATTTTCATATTTTTGAAAATTTTAATTATTTTTAATTCAAATTATAGCTAAAAAAATAACTCTTTATTTTATAATAATTTTTATTTTTCTTATGTGCCCCTGATCACAAGGAATTTAGAAACCACTTTTTATAATTTTCCTAATTATTATTAATTTATAATAATTATTTTAATGCAAAAATTACCATTTTATTTAGGAAATAGACAATTTCAAATTTAATAGTGAGTTAGAACGATTATTGTTTATAGTGTGGAATCTTTTTTTGTTAATTTTTAATTATTGCTTTATTTATTTTAATTTTAGTGAGTTTTTGGGGTTTAATTAAATAAAATAATTTACATAAACATTTAAACTTAATTTATATTTTTCTAAGAGTTCTTTGACCACAAGAAACCTACTAAAACTAGTTCCATATTCTTTTGTTTTTGTTTTATATTATAAAATAATTTTAATAAAAATTAGGCACATAGGTTTGAACATTAGGATTTTAAAGCTAGAGATATTTATTTACCTTGGCAAAGTCCGAGAACATCCCTATTAACAGGCGGAATCAACTAATAAAATTTTAAGTCATGGTGATTATTATTTACTTGGTTAGAATTAAAATACTCTAGAGGGTAATTAATTAATTGAAAATCAGATACACATCAAATATTTTTTATTTTTATTCCACATTATTCTTCATTGTTCATTGAGCAACAGAGCGTTTTATTTTTATTTTTATGATTTTGATACACCAAGTTATGCATTTTTTAAGTTAACTAAATTAAATAAATTCATAAAATCCTGATTTTCCTACTTATTGGAGTGAGCGCCACCTCAACCTCAGCAGCTCTGAACTCACACACATTACTCTGCCATTTGATGTAGCCATCTGAGTCAGATGCCGCACAACCCACAGTTCACGTAACATCCTTCCATCCAACGTGATCTCAACAATCCGAACGATTCACGCGCGATTCAATAGCTATCTTTCATCGTCCCCGATCATCTTAACTCGAGGCCGTCACCGTCTAACTTAAAACCCAAAGATCTCACTTTATACTTAATGAAACCACATGAAGTTTGTTCCTACAGCTTTATCTGATTCTAATAAACCTATATATACGGTCACATGCTCATGAAATTAAAATTTTCTTAACAAAAGCCCAAACCTAGCTGGATTTGGGTAAAATGGGCTATACCTTTATCTGAGAGGGGAGGCCTCAATTAGATGCTTGGAGAAGCTTCAATGGAGTTTGATAAACCTCTTGGAAGTGTTGGCTTCCTTTGGTGAATGCTCTGAGTAGAAGTTCCTCTAATAGATGGAGAGGTTTAGGACTAGGTTAGGGTGCTCAATAGAGGGGGGTTTTGATGGGGATCTTCTTAGTTTGGATTGGGTAAGTTTTTGAAGCAATCAATTTGGAGTTTTCTGGGGTTTTGAAAAATGACCAGAAATTTCCTGGGTTTTGAGCTCTGAAATTGAGCTCAAACAGTGGGGAGGATGGCTGAGAAATGGTTGTAGCGGGCTTATCAAGTCTTGAAGAAGCTTTGGATGCAATTTGGCAAAGCCTCCCCAAGGAAATTGATGATCTCTCTTCTTGGCTTTAGGAGGTGAAGTTTAAATAGGTAGGGCCATGGTGGTCACCAGGGCTGGCTAATGGGTGCAATCAACTGTTTATATGGAGGGAAGAAGGGTGCAAATAATAAATTGGGATGAGCAAACTTAGGTAGTTGAAATTTGGGTTTTTTGGATTGGGGTGGCTCTCAGTTTTGGCGTTTCTGATGACTAGGTCAGCCGGCCAGGCCAGGGCTTGTGGCTAGGTGGTTCAGAGGATCTAAGGGATGGTTTAATTATGATTAGTTGGGTGGCTTGATGGCTCATGGGAAATCTTTCCTTAGTTTAGTCATTTTAGGAAGGGGATCCCTTAATTCAAGGGACCCTTGGTCCATGGCTCAACTAGGTTGGACTAGGTTGATTTAGCCTAGTTCATAGGGCATAAGTGTCAACTGTGGTGACCACAGTTTAATCAAATTGAATGGCTTTGGTCAAATTTGAGCTTAGGTTCAAAATTAAGGTTTGAGTTTACACTTGGGTCTAGGTTGGGTTTGGGCTAAGATCTTGGTCAATTGATTGCTCAAATTGGAGTGGATGATTGTCATAAGAAGTTTAGAAAAGGTATTAAGTGATTTTGAATTGATTTGATTCAATGGAATTTAGATTATGGTCAGTTTAGGGGCATTTAAGCTAGACTTATGTTTGGATTGGTCAGTTTATGGTCACCTCATTTGAGCCATGAGACGAAGGGAACTCCCATTATGGATCCTCCATGTGCTGGTCTTAACCAAACCCTAGCTCTGGCTAATGGTTTAAGGGACAATCCAAATGAGTTTTCAATAGAGTAAGGGATCAAGCTAGGCATGTTTGGTTTAAGGTTAAGGTTTTGAGTGCAAGTGCAAGTGTGTGTATGTGAAGACCTGACCAAGACCACACCACCCAGAGCTAACCCTAAGGACAAGCAGTCTTATGGGGACTCCTCTTGAGATCTTCTATATTGGTTCCACCTAAAAAGTGCTAGAAGTTAAAACGAACATGCAAAACTTCAAGATGGAAAGAAGAGTTTAAAATTTCTATTGGTGAGGGTTTCATCACTAGCCTTTTAGGAATTTCTACCTATGTTGAACCTAAACCATTTCATGCCGTAGGTTCTACCTATAAATTGAACCTAAAACTATCTCCAACCATAAGTTCTATCCAAATTGAACCTAAACAACATCAAAATTGAACCTGAAGGTTTAATCTTCTAAACCAAAATCAAATCTCTTTAGGCCTAACCGAAATCATACCTAAAATAAATGAATTAAAAATGGATAATCTAACTGATCGACACAAAAATTCAGCTCATCAACCCATCAACATAAACACAAATGACATAAAATTCACTTTAAAAAACATTAAAACTTTAACTTGAATCTTAAAACACAACAAGTTTTGAGAAGATATTTTAGAACAGGTAACCCATGGTTACTAACAAAATATCTTCCAGCCACTTATGGCTAATCAAACCACAAACATAACAACTGGGACGACAGAACCATGGGATCCTTATCGGAACATCCCAAACAAAAATAAACGATAAAATGTCAAAATTCATTTGATTAATAAATATTAAACTAACAAAATTTTCAACCCCTAAAATCTGAAAAAGCCATTAAAACTTAAATATAACCCTAATGAATAAAGATCACTGAATGCAACTTGAACATATGTGTTTAGAGCTATAAAGATTTCTTGGAACTCAATCTGTGGTTGCTGACAAGAATATTTCAATCCTAGTTTACAAACTTTTGGACTAAGTAGATTTGTATACCTTATGGCTCCTGGATCGAAGCCATAAATATCTTGACCAGATCATTTAAAAAATTTATTTAACAAATTAAAATTGACAAATTAAAACATGGTTTCATGCTACTCAGGTTCTATTTTGTAGGTTTGTTGAAGACATGAAATAAATTATGCTTTAGATTTAATTTGCATGTTATTAGGGTGTGCTAACTCTGTTTTGCAGAGCGACATTCTGAAGCAGAAAATGTGAACCTCAAAGCAACACAACAACAAAAAGACAACAATAAAACAAAATGAAAATAATAAAACCAAATGAAATAAACAAAATAAAATAACATAAGCAAATAGAACAACAAAACAACAAAAAAAAAACAATAAAACAAAATGACAACAACAAAACCGAATGACATAAAAAAATAAAATGACAAACAAAACAAAATAACAAAACAACGATAACAAAAAAAGAAAACAATAAAACTACAAAACCGAACGACATAAACAAAATAAAATGAAAAAAATAATAAAAAAATTGACATCAAAATAAATAAAGTGAAAAAATAAAACCTCTAGGGTATAATCAGTTTCATAGAGACCTATTACCCTAGGTTTAAACATTGATGTTTCTTTCCTTGATCTTTACATTAAATTTTTTAGAGAACGCGTGTTAACAATAATCAGGAGTTTTGTTAGGCAATCTTGATTGTGTAAGATATAATTAACTATAAGGGCTTGCTCCTATAGTAGAATGAAGGACTCGAAATAGGTAATATGCCTATATCTCTGATTGTTGAGATTTTAATGTAGTTTTCCTTATATGAGAATTATTTTCTTTAAAATGATCACCACAATGATAATCATCTCTATATTTCCTTTTTCTACTATTTTTTACTAGCCTTTTTTCCTTCCTCCTCCGAGTTTTTTAACATCTGAGAGTCCTTTATATTATTCAAAAGAATAAGTTACTTGGAGAATAGAGCGATAACGTAGATAAATAGAGTGGTGACTCCTCGACAATAATAACATCAACATTCGACAAACGACATTTGACAACGACGGTGACCTAGTTCTCCTTATGAGCCAACCTCTCAAAGGTAGTCCGGGCTTGAGTGAGAGGTGTTAATCTCACTTTCGCTCTCTTGCGATCATCATAACAAGGTAATGAGGACAGTGCAACGACAATCTGGTACACACTTTCTTCTTCAAAAGTGACAGAAAGCGGGTGAAACCTACTACCCTTGAGGAGGGGTGAGGTCTTAGGCAGCTCAGTTTCCTCTAGGAAAGGAGTCTCCTTGGCATGAATCTACTTAACATACATTATTTTCTTGGCTTTATGGATGCGTCTCTTCTTTTACTCCTTAGTGAGTGGCACAGACTTTGAAGTAGATCCGATCTCGAGCACAAAGTTTACTATAACAAAACTTTTAGTTAATTCTTCATCATACAAAAACCTCTTTCATTTTAATTGTAGCGAGTTAACAATCACATTGACAGTGTATCAGGTGATGGTAGGTGTAACAGTCCTCAACATCTTGGTAGCAGCGGGTAAAATGGTCTTAATGACAGTCTCTATGACTCTGGCTTTCTTGAGAGTCAGGAACTCCTCTCCACAATTCAAGTTAAAGGTAGAAGATGGCTTTTGAATGTCCTGGGGAGTCGTCTTGACTATTACATATGGTTCTTTCTCGAGGAGCACCATAAAATTGTCGAACCTGGACCCAAACTCGAACATTGAAGCTTTGTAACAAGGGGCGCAACTAGCTGGCGAGTTGAATGAAAAGGTGAGAATACAAGTCGACATTTTCCTTGTCTGTTGAAGAATTTTGACACTCAACAACATATTGTGTTCCGTTTTAACATACCTGACTAAAGAAAAAGTATCAAATATAATTATCTTTATAACTAGGCATTTCTTTCAAAACCTATCTAAGTGAATTTGTTTTTATTGTTATTTTTAGCTTTGTTATTATGGGTGTTTGTTTGGTTTTCATGTATGTAATTTTATTTTTGTTTGCTTTCCAATGTCGTATTGTTTTTTTTGTCATTATGAAAATCTTTTTTTTGTGACAATTTTTTATTATTGTTTAATTTTGTTATGCTATTGTTGTTTTGTGATTGTCATCACGAATGCCATGTTTTATTAAAGATGAATGGGATTTTGGAAGATATGCAAAGTAAGCTTTGAAATTTAGGATTTGGAATGGGAAGAATAAACTTGAGAAGGATACACTTCAAACTTTACATACTCATCACTCTACACCTTTTGGGGATCCGACCCACTTTGGAGGTCAAAAGATTTCTGAACCTCTTTTTTTAAGGGTGACTGAATAGAAGTTCTAGAATCAAAAGAGTGAACTAAACTTGCTCAAGATATAAGTGAGCAAGACATATCAATGGAAGAATGGTAGTCTTGCCCGCGAGGGACATGGGCACACTACCGATGTATGAAGACAAAACCTCCTGATCTAAATGGAGAGGAGCTATCCACAGTGGAGTTGCCATAAAGTGTCAGTCGCTTTAATTTTTCAAAATAATTTTTAATTTAATACACATATAGTTTTTATTTGGAATAAACATCCCGATGGATAGGCATGCTACTTGACAGTGGTCCCAATCATATAAACTAAAGAAACTTATGATATCTGTTTGGTCTAAGAACCTTATGTTTGACCAATAGGTTCCCCTACCTAATATAGAAAGATTAGGCAAGGTCTATATTAGATGCATTTGAAATTTTCCTAAAAGGGAAAGCTCTTATAGTTAATTACATCCTAAATGACCGAGGACATTTAAGAAAAATCTCGATAAAGATCAAAGGTTTCATCCTCAAGAAATTCAAGGTATTCTGTTTTAAGGTATTTTGTAAGGAATAACATGAGGGAAACGATCAAGTAAGATTTTAAGAATCAAAGGAGTGATAACTAGAGGATGTCATAGGAAAGAGGCGAACCTCAGCAATTTTCCAAGCTATCATAATATTAGGCTTTGTATTTTTTAAGCAAAATAATTTATGTTCAATCCTACTAATTTTTGATTATAAAGCTTATATTTTCATAATATCTGATCGTACAAAGAGCCCTGGAAGATAGGATGATTTACGTCGTATCACTTGACGACCTCAAAATTCTAAGGCTAGTTAGAGCTTGTATTGCACAATGTACAAAAGCCTAAAAGATAGAGTGAGGGTATATGCCGCACTAGGTAGGCTACCTCAAATTCATACGGCTTATTTGTTTAATTCTAAGGAATGGTTCAGATCATCCTCCTTCGCCTGTCTTGGCTTGCTCCAAAGCTCCTCGTCAAAATGAATCTTCAAGATTTATATGTGTTACGAATTATGATCATTTATGTATTATTTTTTGGTTTGACTTGTCATTATTGTTTGATTGTTTGGGGGAATTTAAATTTAAGTTAAGTGGTGCAGAGTTTTTGTGTTGTGTTGTAAATATCTTTCAATACCACAACACACACACATGACATCACAAATAGTATATATAGAGTTTAATCACAAAAAAAATCACTTCATAATAAATAATTTATATTTTAAAATATTTAAGCTGCCAACCCATAATAAAAATGTAAGTATATGGCTCAAGTAATAAAGGGCTGTAATGGAGTCCTAAGTATTGATCCCAGATGGAGTTGGAAATTCTTATGATTATAGTGTGAAACACAATATTAACTATAAGAACTTAAATACACAAAATAAATCTAAAGTAAATTTAATGTATGTTGACCTCACGTTTGGTCAAGGTCAAGTTTCCTCCTTAGTAGCCTAGGGTCTAGCCATAGGACTTTCATATTGACTATTCCTAGATGACTAGAAAAGGAACCCTCACCATTAAAAATTATGAACTCTTCTTTGCTCAACTTGAAGTTCCACATATTGGTCCTAACCTCTAGCACTTAGTAGGTGGGAACATGATCTTGTATACATTTCTTCCCTTGAAATATTGAAGTAAATCTCGACTGAGCCATCACATTGATGAAGCGAGACTCGTCAAACTCAAGTCGCCTCTTTTGTCATGGAGCCATTTCAATCTAATCAAAATTATAAAAAAAAAATTTTGAAATACACTTCAAATACACAAATAATGGCTTCCAAGAGTGACTCTAAGAGTTCAAAACTAAGTTCCATGAATTTCTTAGCACCTCAATTTCATCAAAATACCTAACTTGGCTTTTTGCCCCCCCCCCAAATCTACCCAATTTACCAAAACACCCCCAAACCCCAAATTTGACCAAAATTCCCAATTTCACTCAAAATACCCAAATTTGTCCAAAAATCATTTCAAACCATTTTAAACCAACCAAATTACCAAAAACAACAAAAAATTGCTAAAATTACAAAAATACCCTTGGTGACCCAAACTTCCCCAAAGCCCTCAAAATCATTTAAAATGTCTCCAAAACTAATTTGGACCTTTCAATTAAACCTAATTTGACCAATTTAACCATTTTGACCAAAATTCAAAAATTGCTCCTAAAGGCCCAATTTCTCCAAATTCACCCAAAATGCCCCTTAATTTCATCCCAATTTTCTCCAATTTCAATTATAAACTCAAATTCATCATGTCTATGATCATTTCAAACCAAATACAAGCTTAATTGACCCATGCTTTGAGTTCAATTTTGATCTAAACCAAAACTCCAATTTTTGACAATGTGACCAAATTTCACCCAATTGAACCTCATAGCCTACTCAATCTCCTCAATTTGGATCCCAAACTCTTCCTAACATTCCTAATAATCAAATTAAGCCCTCAATTGGCCTTACCCAAGTCTAAATTTTACTCAATTTAAACCCAAATCCAAAATCTCCAAATTTGCCCCAATTTAACCACACACACAAATTCCACCAAATTTAATGCCCTAACCCTAAAATTGATTCCAAATTGATGTTCAAAACTCTTTATGACATTCCCCATAGACCATTTTAAGCCATCAATTTGGACCAGGCCCAACCCTAGCCTAGCCTAAACCCAAGTTCAACCTAACACCCCAAATTGACTAAAAGGCCAAATTCCTTCAAATAGAACTTCCAAATCAACTTAAAACCACTCCAATTCTTCTCCAAACTCTATATGACAATCATATAGATCAAATTGAGCTCAATAGCACAGCTAGCCAAATTCAAACCCAACTTCAAGCCAACTTGACCCACATGGACTATTTCACCAAATTTAACTTAGCCAAGCCAAATTAGCCAACCAAAGACCACCACAACCACTATGTGCAGCCTTTAAACCAAGCAAAACCTCCTCAAACCGTCCAATGGAAGCTATGGACCAATGTTTCCCTAAATTAAAGGATTTTATCCCATTTTTGGGTCTAAACCAAAATATCTCCACCATCATGCCAAACCATTAAAGGTTAATCATAATTAACCCTCCCACTGGCTCACTTAACCACAAGACCATTTCCTCTACTTTGACCAGCCACCCTAGTCACCGAAAAATCTAAAAACCAAGAGTCACCTCTCCAAATTCAAACCCAATTGAACCTATCCATGCTGTAAAATGGCTCTTTGGAGCTCTTCTGCCCTCCACATAAGCAGCTTTTTGCACCCATTAATTGACCATGAGCTCCACCCCAAACCCCTCAATTTAAGCTCACCCCCACCACAACTAAACTAGAGAGAGAACACTAATTTCCTTGGGGAAAATCTGGCAAATTTCTCCCACAGATTCTTCAAGACCTCCTCAGCTCAAGCCCACCATTTTCCTCCTCTTGTTCCCACTGTGAGAACCCAATTTTAAGCTCAAAATTTCAATTCAAACCAGGAAAATTTTCTCCACACCTTCACATTGAACCGAACTCCAATTAGTTATGCCCACACCATCACCAGAGCATGAGAAGTTGATTCCCCACAAAAACTCCTAGCATAGTTTAGACCAACACCTGAAATCATGCCTTGATCAAAGCCATTCCCAGAAAATTCACCAAGGCCTAGGACTTCATCTGGAGGTTCATTGGACACAATCAAAGCTACCACAACCATCTGATTGAGTCCTCCCCTCTCAGATAAAGGTATTGAACCTCACCCTTAAATTGAGATTAAAATGATTCTTCATATGTATTTGCTGTATTTCATACCATATAAGTCGTATAGATATGCTCGTCTCGAGTAGATGAAGGTTTATAAACAAATCCCATGCAAGTTTTTTGAGTTTAGTTAAAGATCTTAAGGTTTTAGTGCGAACGATTCTCTGGTTAGGTCATTTGGGGATGATAATGGGGAGCCGTCTGATCGTGTATTTATTTGATTGATGGAGGAGAATAGGCTAAACCAACTATTGGTGAGAGAAGGCAAGCTACGTGGCAGCTGAGGTGGCTGGCGGCGCCAAATAACATAGTGCCGCGTGTAGCTTCGGAGATGTCGAAGGTTGAGGTGGCACCACGCGTTTAAATAGAAAAATCTGGATTTATTTTATTTATTTAAATACCAGAACTTTAAAAAATAATATCTTTGTGTAAGAAAATCATAAAAATAAAAGAAAAATACCTTTTTGCTCAGTGAACATAGGAGAATAATGTGGATTAAAAATAAATATTATTCGTTTACTCTTTGATTTTTAATGAATTAAATACTCTCTAGAGTATTTTAATTCATTATGAGCAAGCATTGCTCACCATGGCTTGAAATTCGTAGGGTTCATTCTTTGTGACAGAGAGGATGTTCTTTGATTTTTTCAAGATCAAAGGACATCTCTGTGTCTCTAACCCTAATTTTCAAGCTAGGATGGCCATTTTGACATATTTTAATTATATAAATAAAAATATCACTTGGAAAATTATGAGAATAATTTTAATAGGTTTTCTATGAGCAGAGAAGTTTAGGAAAAATGTTATGATGATTTGAGTGATTTTATACATTTTAATATTTAATTAAATGTATATATCTTGGTTTAATTTATGTAAATTATATACTAATAAAAATTGACAAAATCAATTCCACACTATGTATAAAAATCATGTTTACCAACTGTAAAATATTAAAAATTATTTGAATAGGTTTGAGCACTGAAGTTGATTTTTTAAGAAACCTTGTAATTTTGTACTAAAATAATTATATTAAATTAAATACACTTAGGAAAATTATGAAAACTGGCTTTTGTGAATTTCTTGTGATGAGGAGCACTTAGAAAAAAAAAGAGTTATTTTTGATAAAATACTTGATTTTTGAGCTATATTTTAAATTAAAAAAATTAAAAATAGTTAAAAATTCTAAAAATACAAAAATATTTCTAAATATACCAAATTGTTTCTTGATCACATAAAACTCATTAAGATATTTTTCCTATTTTTTGTAAGTTAAAAATAATTTTTTTTTAATAGGCTTAAAAATGAATTTTTCTTATTTTCCCATTAAAATAATTATAATAAATAAATAAAAAATCATAAAAATACAAAATTTTTTTTCTGAGTTCTCTTAACTCAGAGATGTTTTATAAAAATATAAAATTAAATTTGGTAATTAAAACAATATTTTACATTTAATTAAATCATTAAAATTTATTTATAATTAAATAATAATGATAGGAATTTAATTCAAAAAATCATGAAATTTTGTCTAAGTGTTTCTTTGACTTAAGGGGACCTCTAATATATTTTTCATGAATAAAAACTTTATTTTGGATAGTTAAGTAAAAATGAACTTTGAAAATACTACTATCAAAATTTAAATCATTATTTAAATTAAATTAAAATTTTGAAAAACCCACATTTTCTCCTCTGATGTCTTAATTAACCCATGGATATGACACTTTAAATTTTCAAAGTCGTTTGAATTTTGATTAATGAGTTAAGAGTTGAAGAGCCCCAAAGGCGAAGAGGTAACTTTAGATTTTGGTGACTTAGACAAAATTTAGGTTAATTAAAGGGAAAATGGGTAACTTTGATCCTAATAAACACTTTTGGATGATTCAAATACAATGGGATTAAAAGGTACAAACTCACTTGCCACCTTTTCCATAATAAGAACAAAATTATAATTTTCTTGATTATCATGACTTGGAAGTTAATCAAAATTAAATGATTCTCAAGTGATGGATTTGAGTTAAGAAGATATTATTCCATTAATTTTAAGCTCATGATTGATGACAATATGATCTTTCAATAAGAATGCATGACATTTAAATCAAAATTTTGTTAATTATCATTTCACCTATTATGATTGTTCAGGGCTTGGTGGTGACCTAGGCTTGACAATCAAACTCATATGATCAGATTTAGAAGATAAAATGATTGATGAATAACAATTTTCTTTTACAATACAAGCCCAATTTTAACTTTAGAAACTAAAACCTTTACTTACTTAAATTTGCCTTAGGGGCACCTATCCACATAACTCTTAAATGAAATATCGATTGATTAATGTAGTGTCCTAACCTTGAGATAAATAGAACATCAAGTTTCCTTGAGCAACGAAATAACCTTAGCTTAACCTTGGATGATTAATAGAATGATATGATAAGTTCAAATCGAAATCAAAAAAAATTTAAGAAATCTTCAAAGTGGTTCAGAGTCATGCTCAGAGCACTCTAAAACCTTTTGCATATTTTGAAGGATGAATTAAACTTTCTATATTTTGTTCTAAAACAATCCAATAAAAGCTTGTGAGACTCAATAAAGTCATAACTTGGGGTTTGGGAGCTATGCTTTCATCTACTCCTGTAATTTAAATTCCTTGCAAATCTATATACAAATTTGCAAAGCTAACCTTTCAGGTGGAGGAGCTGGAAGAATCGACAGGTATTGCTTTTAAGTTGTTGCATTTGCTTTTCGTACCTCTTGTTTCTTGATTGTAAGCTTAAAGTCACCTTCCATGTCAAAACCAAAACTAAAAGTTAAATAAAATAAAGTTTACCGCCACAACATTCAAAATATAGGACAACTCAAAATTTATTCACAAACAAAAGAAAAAACAAAAAATGTAACTAAATTAAAATGTCTCTATTGGATGGTCTGGAATCCCTCGGAGGATGTAACCTAGGGTTACTAATGAGATTTCCCATAGTCTAAATGAAAGTATGAAACTCATTAAGTTGGGTTTAGAAAATTAATTTGGACTAAGTGAATCTGAAAGAAAATAGTGGTACTAGAACGAGGTAACCGTAAGATCTTAACTGGTGTCGCTCTAATAAACTTTAAAATCTCCAATAATATTTAAATAACTATAACCTTAAGAAACAATTGAATTGACATCAGAACTTGATACATTAGGAAACTCAAACTCGCCATGATGAGGAGCTCGGAGCTAGTGTTGTGGCCCATAGACAACTTCAACAACAAAAAATATATATACCAGCTAAACCATTCTTTAATATTAAACAACAAGCCATATGAATTTGAGGTTGTTTTCTAGTGCAACGCAAGTCTTAAACTATTTTAGGCCTTTGTATGGCTCAGCTATACAATATAAGCCCTAATTTGCTTTAGGATTTTGAGATTGTCATTCGTCACAACCTAAATCCTCATATCTTCTAGGCTATTTGTATGATCGTTTCATATGAATGTAAGCCCTATTTAATAAAATTAACGGGATGAAAAATTTAAATATTTCTTCTCTAAATTAAACCGAAACTATAGGGTAGCCTGGGAAGTCACCGAGGTTATCCTCAGGATCTGTGATATCCCCTAGTCTCTCTTCATTTGGATTATATAATAATGGTACAAATTTGAGTCATTCTCCTTTCATACCTCTTTGTTTGATCTTGTTTGAAAAGTCCTATTCCTTTGACCTCTTTGAAGAAAATATTCCTTAATTTTTATCGAGAGTTTTCTTAGGTGACTTCGGTTGTTTAAGATGTAATTAATTATAAAGGCTTGCCTTTATAGAAAACTTTCAAGAACCTAGCTTAATATAAACCCTATTTAATTCTTCATTTTAAATAGAAAAATTTGTCAGCTTATAAGAAAATGGTTTCGCAGACCAAACAGATGTCATATATTTCTTAGTTTATTTGATCGAGTGTCACCCTCAAGTCTTGTGTTTATCTTTCGAGCTAGAGGTAAACTGATCTTATAAGCTGATCTCAAGTCTTGTGTTTATCTTTCGAGCTTAGATAGATAGCTAGAGGTGTAGTACTCTTTAATTCAAGCTATGAAAGATATGAGATCAGTTTAGATTTATATTTTTCTAAAAACTATATATATATATATATATATATATATATCTCTGTGTGTGTGTAAATAAAATTACCCTTTGAAGTGAGCAACGGGATTCCGATTCTAGCGACCGACAACTTTCACAGGATGATCCCCCTAAAATAGTGCCCCCAGTTTCTAACGAATCTGTTGGGGATCATTTCTCTCTCCATTTAAATGAGAGAATACTGTCTTTTTACATCAGTAAAGTGTCCATGTCCGTTATGAACCAGATTACCTTTCTTCTATTGACATGCTTCGCTCATTTATTTTGTGGGTAAGTATGGTCAACTCTTTCAAACTTCAGGACAATCTATTCAACCATATTTGAATAGAGAGGTTCATGAGTTCATTAAGAATTTTAATCTTTATGTGGGGTCAAACCCCTAATAGGTCTGTTGGTAGACTGGTTTCACCTGGGCGATATGCATTTTGAAATCGGTCACGCACTGGGTCCTAAAATTCACTTTCGCTTTCAAGTTTGGTTTGCTACTTAGTTAAATCAAATTGTGCCATGCTACACATGATATTTAAATATTGTTTTATATAATTAATTAAATTCTCCTATTTTTAAAGTTATTTTTACTAAATTTTGAAATATTTTTTTCACAAACTAAAATTAAAATAAAAAACTTGCCCACTCTATAGATCAATTTTTGTTTATTTCTAGTGCTCACACTAGAATTACGAGGTATTGGCAAAATATCTAACCCCAAAAATTTCTTTTTAAGCTGCTGAAATGGCATTCCCTACGCTCACTTTATCGTGCAACCTACCGATGAGTCGTGATACCCATAATGTCACCCCCACCATCAAGTTTGGAACCAAATTCGATGAACTGAAAATCGTGCTCGGAAAATCTCTCTTCATCATAATGAAAGTTACCACTCCAAAAATTCATAAATCATCTGCTTAGTTCAACTTGAACTACCCCAGGATTTCCCTTCCTACAAGAAGGTTAAGACTACTGCCCTATCACCTGCTAAGTCTGTTGTTCTCATTTTTGCTAAGGGAAAAGAGGTCATGATCATTGAAGATACAACTAAAGGATTCACTATCCCGCCATCAGTGTTTGAAATTGGATCGAGTTCAAAGATTGTGCCATTAAATAGATCGAAAAGAAAAAAAAACACAACCAAAAGATTGGGATGGCTGCTAAAGCCCAAATTTCTGAAGAAAATGTCTGTTGATGAAATTCCTCACCAGGAAGAACTAGGATTGTTAGAAACTTATCCACTTTTATGAGGGAGTAAGTTCCATCGCTGAATAGACACAAATGTGTATGAAAGTGTCCATAAGATTGCTGCTACTTTTCTGTTACGTCATGGACATAGTGGGGAGAGGAAGAAGCCCGCTCCTATCACCCGAGTCAGTACAATGTTCCAGAGACTAGCTGCCGAAGAGCGTTACTCAGTCATTGATTTACTTAAAGGAGTGGGAGGTGCAGTATCCCCTCACATGAAGAAAGAAATTCTAAGATATGTTAGATCTGCCAGACGATCTCAAAGATCAACTAAAACTTTGCTTGCTCGCATCCCCGTCAGGTTCCACCTAGGAAGCAGAGTTGATACCACCGCCATTACGTTTGATTCTACTATCGCTGCTCCAAAACCTGCAGGTCGTCAACCAGTTAAGTCACATATGGGCCCGAGAGTTATATCATTACCAGTTATAAGGATGTTTTTAAATTTACAAAAGAAAAGATGAAGAAGTTACCTCATACTATTTTTTGTCCGCACCATGGGGAACATAAATGTCTTCGACATGTCAATGCCTCTATTGAGACACCTCAACTCAAGACATCATCGTTGAAGAAAAATGTAACTGATATGGTTTAGTGAGCCCGTAGGGTAGGAACATGGAATGAAGCAAGGGTTCAAAGTATCCGACATTGTCGTAACTATTGTTACCAAGTTGAGTGAACAAATAGAGGATGTTCATCAGAGTCTTCCAGATCTTAAGATGACACATAAATCAATAATAAAAAAAAAGGTTGAGGATCTCAAGGTCAAGATTTCTGAGTTAGCCCAAGAACATGGGGTTTTCATTGATCATGATGATGAAGATTTTGACTTTAACGACTATCTCGATGAGGATTTCATGGATATTCATGTCTTCGAAACTAGAACCGTTGCATCTACGCGTGACACCCAACCTTTCATGGAAGGGAACTTCATAGATGACCTATGTAGGGCTATTATACTAAGGGATGAGCAAATCAGCCAAATGGATAAAATGATAGAAGAGATGGCCACTTCCATTGCTGCAATGGCTACAGTTCATGGACAGTCTCAAGCACAATAGTTAGCTTCTCCAGAAGTCAATCAGCTAGAGATTGTACATATCACCAATGAAAGGAGAGAAGTTTACTCAGTGAACAGAGATGATCAATAGAAGAAAGATTCTCCACCTAGCGTCATACCATAGAAGAAATTGAAACAAATTGTCAAACAAGTTTGAGAGTCCTTAGAGCAATCTAAGGGTGGTGCATTGATTTTAAAGAGTAGACCCTACCCAAAGGAGTTCAATGTCGTACCCTACCCTAAAGGTTTTGTGTTGCTGAACTTTAAAATAATTGATGGGATTGGAAATCCCAGACAGCACATAACACACTTCCAAGCCAGTTGTGGTAATACTAAAGGTAACAAAGCATTGCTTTTCCATCAGTTTATCAACAGCTTGTTAGGAATATCATTTGATTAGTATGTTGAGCTACCTAAAGAATCAGTGAAGACATCTGTCGAGCTGGAACAATTATTTATAAAAATATTTGATGAAGCACATCATCATGTTTCTATTGGAGATCTCGTAGTAAAGAAGCAAAGGCCTAATGAGACTCTAGTAGATTATAATTTGAGGTGGATAAACCTTAGCATGAAATGCAATCCTAAACTACAAGAACATCATGTAATTGAGATTCTACTCAAAAGCATCCATGGGTCATTAGCTTTAATCCTTAAGGGACTCACCATCAAGTCCTTCGAGAAACTGCTTAGCAAAGCTAACAATCTGCAAGAAGAACTTGAACACATGGATTCTTAGGAGAAATAAAAAAATACCAGAACAGCCTGAATATTTAAGAGGAAGTCCCAGATAGTAGCAACAGTTGATAATGGAAAGGAACAAATGAAGATACAGGTACAAAATTCTTGTCAAGGTTCCAAGTCATTATCACAGCATGCTCAGCAAGGAACACGACAACATGACCAGTCTAGCTAGCAGTCGCATCAAGGAGGATCATATCAAACAAAAAATAAGAACGGTCTGACTTTTTTGGAATAATTGAAAGTAATATATTCTTTCAAAGATGAAGCTGTACCCAGAATGTTCAGAAGTATAATAAAGAAGCCTGAGTTTAGATTGCTAGATCTAAGGAAACCTGATGAAGTTGACAAGAAAGATCAGCCCAATTATTGCCCATACCACAAAATGCTTGGACATACTATAGAGGAGTGTTTTTTCTTCAAGGATTGGCTTGAGAAAAATCTTAAAGAAGGGAATATAACGATCCTGAAAGAATATTTAAAAGAACCTGAAAAAGGTTCTGTAAATATGATTTTGGCAGAGTCGATCTTTCTAATAGATTCATATTTAGAGAAAGATGGATGTAGTACTGTTTGAGGTAAATCATCCAAGAAGATGGTGAATCAGACTCAGACTGCTTTAGTACTGGTAGTCGTTTAGAGTCTACAACATGCTCAGCCCAAGTTGGAAATTTTTCCAGAGAAACCACCGCAACCAAAAAAGAAAGAGAAGAATGATGTCGTGAAGACTGATAGTACGGGGGTAGGATAGGGGCTTCCTGTGTTAGATTGGTTTTCTCGGATTTGGGGAAGAAAATCCTTGAACCTTTGACCATGTATGATAACCTTTGAACTGGGGTATTATGAATATAATGATTATAAATTTGGCTACGTTTTAACTATTTCTAGTGATAACATAAATGAAATTGCTCAATCTAACTCCGATCTCAATTCCCAAACCGATTGTCGGCACTATTTTTGGTGTGGGGTTTGCCCGTAAGAAGCTGTCGGTCATCGAAATTGAAATCTCGTTGCCCGCTTCGGAAGGACGTTAAAAAATTTAGTTTTGAAAAATATGGAGTCAAACTGACCCCATAATTTTCATAGTTTAGATG
>NEWO01000241.1:492287-537544 GCA_003013225.1 Phalaenopsis aphrodite | reverse complement strand
ACTAAATGTTGGAGGTTAAGATCAATATGTGGAATTTCAAGTTGAGTAAAAAAAAAGTTTTGAATTTCTAATGGTGGGGTACCTCTTCTAGTTTTCTAAGACTAGTCAATAGGAAAGTCCTATGGCTAGACCTAAGCTATTAGACCTCAACCAAAAGTGAGGTCAACACCGATCCTCAAATTATTCTCAAGTTCGATGAACTCATTAACGACAATGAAGAAGATATCGATGATACCGACTACAATAGCACCGGGAGTGGGGAACCAGTCCTTGAGCATCATGGCACACCACTCGCCTTTAATTTGGATATCTCCAATGAAAAGAAGCAACAAAAAATTTAATTACAACATTGCAAAAAGGAGAAGAAATTACAAAGATAAACCTAAGGAGCGGGAAAGTGTTACCCTTGAGGTTAGCTCTAGTGGATAAAAAAAAAACAAAAAGTAACTCAAGAAGAGCTACCTCCACCTCTGCCAGTGGAAGAACCAAATAATCAAGTAAATTTTAGAGGATTATGTAAAGTGGATTATAACATGCTAGCTCAGCTTAAGAGTTTTCGACCAAACTAAGCATCTACGATGCTCTGATCCTGTCAAAGGAGATGAGAGAGTCTTTTGTTACAGCCTTGCCTGACCCAGAGATTTGCTTTCCTCAGTTGGCTAGCACATTTTTGGATGAAGTTTTTTAGTTAAAAGAACAACCTAGGATAACCTTCACAGATGAAGACTTGTTACTCGGTACCGACGACCATAACAGATCGCTCTACATCTCCATTAACAATCACAGATTCATGTTGTTCAGAGTTCTAGTGGATCCTCGAGCATCACTCAACTTAATAAGTCTACAGACATTAGAATATATGGGTATTAAAGCTCCAAAACTTACAACCGATAAAATGATGTTAAGAGCATTCAACCAGAAGGGAGAAAGAGCCCTTGGATCAATTACACTGCATATGAAAGTGAGAAAACTAGTAACAACCACAAAATTCTATATCATCGACACCTAGACCATTTTCAATGTTTTACTTGGTTGACCATGGATTCATGAACACAACATGGTTCCGTCATCTCTACATTAGTGTATTAAGTATTTCAAGGAAGGACAAGAATACTGCATCAAGAGAGATTTACAAGCATTCTCAGTTCATGAAAGTTGGCATTCATGAAGACGCTGCCTAATACACTCCTTTAAAGAAAAATTTCTTCTCTCGTGAAGTGGTGACAAATAAAATTACTGGATGGACGAGGAAGAACCAATACCTGAGGTCGAGACTGGGGGACGTGGACAATGAAGAACCAATACAATTACTGGATGGACAAAGCCGACCATCAACATTGATGATGAGCAAAGCTCTGAGGAAGAAATGATGATGATAAAACAAAGGAAACTACAGTACGAGATATCCTTGGAAGATGCGGAGAAAAGTGAATACGAGTCATTGTATGATAAGATAAACCACTATGTGAATTCCATTACCCTTACCCCAATTCTCCCTCAAAAGGTCAAGGGTTTAGAGGTCAAGGAAGTCTGTAGTGCTGGTTCAAAGCTGATTAAATTTAACCGTGCTTCTACTTCTACTAGTCTTGAAAATCATGTAAATTGGATGAGGATTCTAATGAATTAATGGAATTACCTTTTGCTTACTTTTCTCCTTGTGTACAAACATTAATTTAGCAGGGATATTTTCCAAAACAAATACAAAAGATAAGTTACAACTTTTTAAAAAATTGTGGAATGTTCAAAGTCAAACTCCCAATTTGAAAGAGGGTCTCAGGTTTGGTACTATAGGACCAGTCTATGATTCAAAATTTTGCATGGTTGTTACTAGCAGGTCAAAAGAGGATTGCATCGATGTAGAGGATGACTCTCAAAATCAGTTAGTAGAAGATGCCCTACTAGAATTTGAGGAATAAATTAAATTAACAGTTGATGAATTGAAGGAAATTATCCTTGAGACTGAGGAGCAGCCCCGACCTATATTTATAAGTTCCTTACTCAACGAGGAAGAATCTATGGGGCTAATCAAGTTACTGTCAGAATTCAAAGATTGCTTTGACTGAATTTGTGATGAAATGTCAGGATTATACCCAAAAAGTGTAATGCATAGGCTAGGGGTGGACAAGGATATGACCCCAGTAAAACAAGCTTCCAAAAGAATGCACATTGAGATAGAGCAACAAGTCATTGTTGAAGTGATGAAATTGATAGACATAAAATTTGTGCGAGAAGAACAATACCCCACGTGGTTAGCCAATATTGTGTCAGTTAAGAAGAAAAATAGACAGATCCATGTTTGTGTCGACTTAAATGATCTAAATAAAGCATGTCCAAAAGATGAATTTTTGTTACTAATACCAAAAGTGATGATAGACATCGCTTTGAAACAAGAGATTTTCTCCTTCATGGATGGATCATTAGGATATAATCAAATCAAGTTGGCTCCAGAGGATGCAGTACTTACAGCCTTCAGAATGCCAATTGGGATTTTCTGCTACATAGTAATGCCATTTGGGTTAAAGAATGCTGAAGCAACATACTAATGAGCTAAGACATAGATCTTTGACGACCTCATTCACAACCAGGTGGTGTGCCACGTGGATGATTTCGTCATAAAAAGTAAATAAAATAGACCATTTGTATGATTTGAGGATCATGTTTGAACGATTATAACAAAATAATCTCAAGATGAATCCTTTAAAGAGTACCTTTAGCGTCACCCCTAGGAAATTTATAGGATTCGTTGTCCGTCATCAAAGAATCAAGATCGACCCGGATAAGATTAAAGATATCTTAGAAATGCCTGCTCCCAAAACCTCGAAACAACTACACTCCTTCCAAGGAAAGTTGGCATATCTGAGATGCTTTTTTTCTGATCTCTCAGGTAGGTGTCAGCAAAAAAGCTTAGGTATTACATGCTCTCTCATAAAATTACCCTTATTCTAAAGTTAATCAGTTGCAATATCTGATGACCTGACCAACACCCTTTGGAAGTCTAACAAGGTGTTCGATGATTTTATTGCAATTCAATATAACTTTTGTTCCTCTCTATACTATCAAGGGACAGATTTTAGCAGATTTTCTCGCAGCACACCCACTTCTAGCTGGGTCCCACTTAATGATGAATTACCAGATGAATAAGTATTACAAATGAAATTCTTAGGTGCAAAACGCTGGAAAATGTTCTTTGATGGAGCTTCATCAGCCAGAAAAGACGAAGAATCAGGGACAGTTATACCAGGCAAAGCGGGAATTGGTTTGATTTTCATCGTGCCAGATAAGGGTATGCTGAGATTCTCCTACCACCTGATAGAGCCGTGTACAAACAACGAAGCATAATATGAAGCACTAATTACTAGATTGGAATTAACAAACTTGTTACATATAATAGATATTATCATCTATGACGACTCATGGCTCATCATCCAACAAGTCACTGACAGTACAAGTTTTTGAAACCAAGGCTAGTAGAGCACCACTGGTACACAATGAAGCTGCTTGAATAGATTGCCAGTGTGACTCTATACCAGATTCCTCGAGGAGACAATGAAAATGATGATGCTTTAACAAAACTTACCAAAGAATTGGCATGTCCCCCGGAGGATTCCATTGAAATTACAATACAAGGAAAATGAGCTTTGTCTCAGATTGACCTCAACAATCTGCATAATCTTGAAAAAGAGGAAGGAACGGTGATTGCAGTTGTTGACATCAACGAAGAGTGGCAGAAGTCATTAATAGAATATTTGCAGACTAGAAAGTTACCAGAGGACAATTCTGAGGTATATCACATCACAAGAAGGGCTATGTCATATGCCATAGTGGGTGATGTCCTCTATAGAAGATTGTTTTATTAGATGTGGTTGTGATGTCTAAGCAGAGCAGAAGCACAAAATATCATCAAAGAAGTAAACAATGGATTGTGTGGTGCTCACTAATCAAGGCCGAAGATGAAAATGAAGATGAAAAGATTTTTATATTATTTGTCAGTGATGATGTCTAATTACTTGGATACATCTAGAAAGTGTCACCTTTGCCTAGTGCATGGGGTGGTATTACACCAACCTCCGAATGTGCTACACCAAATTGTTGCCTCGTAGCCATTCAAATGTTGGGCACAGACATAATAGGTCCAATTTACCCTCCATCCTCTAAGGGATACAAATTCATTCTTGCCGCTATGGATTACTTCTCCAATCGAGCATAGGCAATGCTGTTACGAGAGGTTACAACACAACACGTCCTTCAATTTTTTAAATGTCAAATCGTTTATCATTTTGGAGTTCTGCACAAAGTGATTTCTGAGGATGTGACAACCTTCAAAGATCAACAATTTTGTTAAATGACATAGGATAGACTAGAGATACTCTACAATCTACTATCCCAAAGCAAATGGACTGGCCGAGGGCCTTCAACAAAACACTTGTGCAAATTTTAAAGAAGACATTGAAAAAAAATAAAAGAGATTAGCATAATAAATTGTTAGAAGCTTTGTGGGCCTACCAGACGACGTTCGAAACTCCTACTCAATGTACACGTTACACACTTATGTACTCATCCGAGGCAGTACTACTGCTGAAAATCCAGACACCGTCTCACAGAGTCATCATCGCTAAACAAATCACAACCGAGGAAAGTGTAAAGCTTAGACATTAAGAACTGGAAAGTCTAGAGGGAAAATGACTAGAAGCACAACAGAATTGGAACTTTGCCAAGCAAGAATAATGCAGGTTCATGACAAATTGGTCTGTCCAAGGATGTTTAAAGTGGGTGACACCATTCTTATTCTCAAAAGACCTATTCTAGCATGTCTCAAGATAGGTGGAAAATTTGAACCAACTTCAGATGGACCATTTGTTGTAAAAAACGTCTATTCAGGAAGAGCCTACCAGCTGGTGAATTTCCGAGGCAAAAGACCTAGGCTGCTAATCAATGGATGATATTTGAAGACATACTGTACAACTTGATGCTGCTTGAAATAACCTTTTTGAAACTTTGATTGTTCTGGGGTTATTTATTTGGTCAAACGTCTGTGACTGGCTCCAAAATTTTGTAATAAAATTAACCTTAATCAAATGAAAACTTTTAAAGTTGCATACTGTGATGTTTTCCTTTCTACTTTTATGTTTCATATTCTACTGAATTATATATATATATATATATATATATATATATATATATATATATATATATATATATATATATATATATATATATATATAATCTTAGCTTCGTGTAAATGAAAATTATGTCTAATAAATATTTTGTATTGTTCTTTCACCTACTAAATTTTAGTGCACTGATGTTTTTCTGTCGTCTGCAGAAAAAATTTCAGGACAGAAGCTGATTTTTGCTTTCAAGGATGGCTGGAATCTCGCACTTAACAAGGAAAGAGCACCTTAGGGTGGCATCATAGACTTTGACTTGGACTTTGATCAGGTTGATGCGAACTACGAGGGTCTCCTGATGGACATAGTCAGTGGCCGAGAGAAAGAAGGGCTACAATCACTGTTAAAGATCAAAATTAAAGAGGATTCCTCGTTTAAGAGGAAGAAAGTGATAGCGCAGCAAAATACAATGGAAGGGACTAGTCGCATGACGTCTATGATAACGACGCCGACAGGACATCAAGTCAGTGCTGATGATGAAAGACTGTCAGATGCACCGTTAAGAAGAACACAACATAGAAATTCCAACCACCAAAACACAGAGTTTTCTAATGTGAAGAAGGAAGATACCTAAAAGAGGCACAAAACTTACTTACATGAGAGTGACTTCCTCTAGTTTGCCTGCCATAGAGGACAAGTCTGAGTCTGCTATGATGCTGACGTTACTACTAATTACAGATAAGCTTTGTATGGGTTGCCTGACGTGCAACGCTAAGATCCCCAGATAGATACCAAACACATGAGCATTTGTGGAATGCCCAGAATGTAACATCCTCCACTTAGAGTGTTACAACACTCTGGAGGAATACAAATCTACTGATAGTGGATTTCAGACTACCAACCACTCAGTTGGAGAGTCATACATGATACAAAGACAATGCAGACATGGATTCCTGTAGATATTGAAATGAGGGAGCGACCCCGACAATCGCAGATGATTAACATGGTAGAATTTGATAAGATGAGGAAAGTCAAGAAGAGAGAGTTTGAATTCTTTGAATAATTTCAGGGTAAAATTTTCAACATACTAGAAGGTCTGGAACTATACACCAAAGTCTTTTCTAAAAGTGAAGAAAGAAGCATTCTTGACTGCGTATTTGACTTGATAGCAAAAGTCGAGCCAGTTTGTTAAAGGAAAGATCTTATTCAGAACCATGAAAGTGGATGCGTGGAAAAGGTAGGATAACCCTTTAATGTGGTTATTGCTAAAAGTTCACCAGAGATATGCAAGAGAACCCCCTGGGGATCTTAAGACACAACGGGGTGGATCCATTGCCTCCCATGATAAAGTGGGTGATAAAGAAGATGGTAAGATGGAGCGTGCTTAGCGAACTGCATTCTAAGCACTTGTATCATCAACATTTATGAAGAGGGAGACTGTATTTCCCCACACATAAATCATCATGATTTTTTCAGACCTTTCTGCATGGCCTCATTCATGAGTAAAAGCAACATTTTGTTCAGAAAAGAAATTGACATCGTTGGGCCCGTTGAGTTCAGAGGATCAATTGCAATTTCATTGTCGGTGGGTTCAGTATTAATTTTAAAGGGAAACATAGCCGATCTAGCAAAGCACTGCATTTCTGGAAAGCCACGATGCAGAGTTTACATTACACTTAGAAGGATAGATGTCGGTATGGATTTTGACCTAATCTAGAATTGGAGGAGCTGCAGCCATATGAGCAATGAGATGGTTGTGCCTCTAAGTACACAAAAAAAGAAACTCTTATCCTGGAGCACGACTTAGTAGGTCAGCTTGATCAGTAGCTCGTCCCAAAGAGAACAGATAGATAGTTTTTTGTCACCTTTTGTATTGCGTTAGAGCATCATATATGCTACGTATTAGGCATATGATGTTTTAGATGTATTCAACATGATTGTCTCTTTTGATGCTTTCAACATGTATTCAGTCTGTAACACTTGTTTGAAGTAGATTATGGAAATTTCTTTCAGATTTTAACATATTTGTCAAATTATCCTTTTGTGTGATGGATAGAAAGCCGGAGAACCATGCGTTATTTTTAAATTACAATGAAAAAAGAACAAAACAATAAAATAAATTGGTGATAAAAAAATTTAAATAAAATATCCTTTCAAAAAAACAACCAACGAAAATTAATTTTTGAAAACATACTTTGAAAACTAAATGTGATAAAAACAACAAGAAAAGAAAATGAATTTGCTTGAGTTTGTTTCTCTTGAGTTCGAGGTTTCTCACTCTTTGCTTGCGCAACACGACCGTCTTGATCTACACCAATTTCCTCTCACCACCGTGGAGTTACATTCTCTGCACTAAGTCTCACAAATTTTTCTCACCAATGTCAATCTTCACATGTCACATATCTATGAGATTAACACCACAAACTCTCTCTTTCTACTACCTCTTGGGTTAGATGTGGGTCACAGGGCTTTCCTTCATAATGTAGCAAAAACTTTCTGTCACCCCTTAGGTCGGATGTTAGTCATCGAGCTTTATTTCCTAATGTGATACAAATCTTTAGAGATATGTATGAAGCCACATTAAATGGAGTAACACATCCTATTCTCATCTTTTGAGATCGGTATGAGACCACCTTAAGGGAAGTAAGGCATCCGATTCTCTACCCAAATCTTTGAGATAGGTATGAGACCACCTTAAATGGAGTAAGACATCATATTCTCATCTTTTGAGATCGGTATGAGACAACCTTAAGTGCAGTAAGGCATCTGATTCTATACCCCAATCTTTGAGATTAGTATGAGATCACCTTAAATGGAGTAAGACATCATATTCCAATCTTTTGAGATCGGTATGAGACCACCTTATGTAGAGTAAGGCTTCCGATTATCGAACCAAATCTTTGAGATAGGTATGAGACCACCTTAAATGGAGTAAGGCAACCTATTCTAATCTTTTGAGATAGGTATGAGACCACCTTAAGTGGAGTAAGACATCTTATTCTCATCTTTTATGATCGGTATGAGACCACCTTAAGTTGATTAAGGCATACGATTCTCTACCTAAATCTTTAAGATAGGTATGAGACCACCACAATTTGAGTACGACATCCTTCTCATCTTTTGAGATTGGTATGAGACCACCTTAAGTGGAGTAAGGCATCCGATTCTCTACCCAAATCCTTAGAGATGGTATGAGGCCACCTTAAATGGAGTAAGGCATCCTATTCTCATCTTTTGAGATTGGTATGAGACCACCTTAAGTGGAGTAAGCTATTTAATTCTCTTTCTGGGATTGATACCTAACTTTTAATTTAGTACCTAAATTCTGATTCACTCCTTTCGAGGTTGGTACCTAAATTCCGATTCTCTTTCTAGGATTGATACCTAAATTTTAATTCCCATATCGGGGTCAGTACCTAAATTCTGATTTCCTTCTTTTGAGGTTGGTACCTAAATGCTGAATCTCTTTCTGAGATTGATACCTAAATTTTAATTCCCATCTCAAAGTCAGTGCCTAAATTTTGATTCCCTCTTTTCGAGGAAGGTACCTAAATTCCAATTCTCTTTCTGGGATTGATACCTAAGTTTCAATTCCCATCTCGGGGTCAGTACCTAAATTTTGCTTCCCTCCTTTCAAGCTCGGTACTTAAATTCTGATTCTCTTACTGGGATTGATACCTAAATTTTAATTCCTATCTTGGGGTCAGCACCTAATTTTTGATTCCCTCCTTTTGAGATTGGTATCTCATTATGGAATTAAAACCTAAATTTCTATTCCCATCTCGGGGTCAGTACCTAAATTTTGATTCCCTCCTTTTGAGACTGATGCCTAAATTTTCATTCTCTTTTTGGGATTGATACTTAAATTTTAATTCCCATCTCAGGGTCCGTACCTAATTTCTAATTCCCTCCTTTTAAGATCGGTATCTCTTTATGAAATTGATACCTAAATTTCAATTCCCATTTCAAATTTAGTACCTAAATTCTGATTCCCTCCTTTAGAGATTGGTACTTAAATTCTGATTCTCTTTTTGGATTTGATACCTATATTTTAATTCCCATTTCGAGGTCAGTACCTAAATTCTGATTCCCTCCTTTTAAGGTCAGCACCTAAATTCTTATTCTCTTCCTGGGATTGATACCTAAATTTAAATTCCCATCTCAAGGCCAGTACCTAAATTTTGATTCCCTCCCTTCGAGGTTGGTACCTAAATTCCGATTCTCTACCTGGGTTGATACCAAAATTTCAATTATCATCTCAGAGCAGTACCATAATTTTGACTCTCTCCTTTTGAGTTAAGTACCTAACTTTTGATTCTCTTTCTGGGATTGATACCTAAATTTCAATTCCCATCTGCACTTTTGGGGTAGGCTTAGCGTCCTATTCTCATCCTCACTTTCGGGATAGGCTTTGACACCCTATTCCCTTTTCTGTGCTTGTGTTTTCTACTCAATCCAGTTTCCTCGCACATAGTTTCATTTCCTTGAAATTTTAAATTAAAATCCAAACTTTCTTTGATATATTCAATTCGAATCGAGCCTTCATTGGGACTGCCGGTTTGCTCGAACGATTGTCCCCAAAATCTCCTTTCTTTTGTGCAGCGAGAATATCTGATACTCCCCAGCGGAAACAACTCTCACTCAATTCTACACTTTATTCTAGGTCTATTGACTTAGAAGTCTGTATTGGTTTTGTTGATCTCATCGGTCAATGCTAATACGTGCGGTGTGCTTGTCTAGTACACCACACCTATTAGGGGTCCATTTGTTGACCTCACTTTTGGTCGAACCCTAGTTTCCTCCTTAGTAGCTTAGGGTTTAACCATAGGGCTTTTTTATTGACTATTCCTAGATGACTAGAAAAGTAATCCTCACCATTAGAAATTCTAAACACTTCTTTGCTCAACTTGAAATTCCACATATTGGTTCTAATCTCTAGCTCTCAGTAGGTGGGGTCAATATGAGGGAGCTCAAGGGGCACCCCCATAGGACTGCTTGGCCTTAGGATTGACCCTGGGTGTTAGTCTGAAGCTATTTCACTCACTTTCACTTACATTCACACCACATCCCACTCACAACCCTAAACCCAAATTTGTTGACTTTGATCCCTTGATCTTTTAGGAGACTCGTGTAGATTGTACCCTAGGCCCACTAGCCCTAGGCTAAGGTCTAGCCCAGACCAGTACATGAAAGACCCAAAGTAGAGGATTCCATTGGTCCATGGCTCAAATAGGGTGGTTGGCATGTCAATTTCACCAAAATACCTAACTTAGCCTTCTGCCCCCTAAATCTACCCAATTTACCAAAACAACTCCAAACCCCAAATTTGAACAAAATTCTCAATTTCACCCAAAATATAAAAATTTGTCCAAAAATTATTTCAAATGATTTTAAACCAACAAAATTGTCGAAAACAACCCAAAATTGCCAAAATTATCAAAATCCCCCCAAATTTGCCAAAATTACAAAAATACCCTTGGTGACCTAAACTTTCCCAAGGCCTTAAAATCATTTGAAAAGTCTCCAAAACCAATTTTGACCCTTTAATTAAACCTAATTTGACCATTTTGACGAAAATCCCCAAATTGCTCTTAAAGGCCAAATTTCTCCAAATTCACTCCAAATTCCCCTCAATTTCATCCCAATTTTCCCCAATTTTAATTCTAAACTCAAATTCATCATGCCAATGATCATTTCAAACAAAATTCAAGCCTAATTGACCCATTCTTTAAGCTCAATATTGATCCAAACCAAAACTCTCAATTTGACCATGTGACACAATTTCACTCAATTGAACCTCACAGCCTACTCAATTGCCTTAATTTGGATCCCAAACTCTTTCTAACATTCCTACAAATCAAATTAAGCCGTCAATTGGCCTTGCTCAAGCCTTAATTCCAGTCAATATCAACCCAAATCCAAAATCCCTAAATTTTCCCCAATTTAACCACATGACCAAATTCATCCAAATTGAATGCCCTAACCCTAAAATTGGCACCCAATTGATGTTGAAAACTCTTTAGGAAATTACCCATATACCATTTTGAGCCATCAATTTGGACCTGGCCCAACCATAGCCTAGCCTAAACCCAAGTCCAACCAACACCCTAAATTGACTAAAAGACCAAATTCCTTCAAATTGAACTTCCAAATTAACTCAAAACCACTCTAATTCTTCAATAAACTCTCTTTAACAATCATCTACATCAAGTTGAGCAAACAATTGAGCTAAATAGCACAACTAGCCTATTTTT
Source organism: Phalaenopsis aphrodite (assembly GCA_003013225.1). Classification (NCBI taxonomy): domain Eukaryota; kingdom Viridiplantae; phylum Streptophyta; class Magnoliopsida; order Asparagales; family Orchidaceae; genus Phalaenopsis; species Phalaenopsis aphrodite. Next base: position 526,182 of record NEWO01000241.1, on the reverse strand, counting down.
AACCCAAATTCAAGCCAACTTGACCCACATAAACCATTTCACCAATTTAAGTTAACAAAGCCCAATTGGCCAACCAAAGACCACCACAGCCACTTGGTGCACCCTTTGGATCAAGCCAAACCCCCTTGAATCATTCAAGGGAAGCTATGGACCAATAGTTCCCTAAATTAAGGGATTTCATCCCATTTTTGGGTCTAAACCAAAATATCTCCACCATCATGTCAAACCATTAAAGGTTAATCATAATTAATCCTCCCACTAGCTCACCTGATCACCTGATCACCTGACCATCTGCTCTACTCTGGCCAGCTACCCTAGTCGCCAAGAAACTACAAAACAAAGAGCCACCTCACCATATTCAAACCCAATTGAACCTACCCAAGCTGTCCAACCCCAATTGCTCTTTGGAGTTCTTCCACCCTCCACATAAGCAGCTTATTGCATCCATTAATTAGCCTTGAGCTCTAACCCAAACCCCTCTATTTAGGCTCACCTCCTCCACAACCAAACTAGAGAGAGTTCACCAATTTTCTTAGGGAAACTCTGCCAAATTTCTCCCACACTCTCCAAGAAATCCTTAGCTCAATCCCACCATTTCCCCCCTCTGGTTTCCACTGTGAGAGCCCAATTTTGAGCTCAAAATTTCAGTTCGAACCATGACAAAGTTGTCCACACCTCCACAGTGAACCAAACTCCAATTAACGGCTTCCACACCATCACCAGAGCAAGAGGAGTTGAATCCACATAAAAACCCCCTCTCAGACTGCCCCTAGCATAACGCTAGACCAACATCTGAAATCAAGCATGATCAAAACCATACCTAGACAATTCACCAGTGCTTAAAACTTCATATGGAGCTTTGTTGGTCCCAATCAAAGCTACCACAACCATCTGATTGAGACCTCTCATCTCAAAAAAAGTTATTGAACCTAAACCCTAAACAGAGTTTAAATCAATTTTCCATACGTATTTACTTTTTTTCATACCATATAAGCTGTACATTTATGCTCGTCTCAAGTAGAAGAAGGTTTAAAAACAAACCCCATGCGATTTGGTTGAGTCTAGATAAAGATCTTAAGGTTTTAATATGAACGATTCTTGGGTTAAGTCATTTGCGGAAGATAATGGCAAGCCGCCCGATTGCACATGTTTTTGATGGATGGGGGAGATTAGGCCGAACCAACTCTTGGCACGAAAAGGCGGGCCACGTGGTAGCTGAGGTGAATGACAATGTCAAATAACAGAGCGACGAGTGGAGCGTCAGAGATGTTGTAGGTTGAGGTGGCACCGCGCGTTTAAATAGAAAAATCTAGATTTATTTTACTTATTTAAATACTAGAAATTTAAAAAATCATGTCTTTATGTAGAAAAATCTTAAAAATAATAAAAAATACCTTCTTTCTCTGTGAACATGGGAAAATAATTTGGACTAAAAACAAAAATTATTTGTTAACTCTTTAATTTTAATGAATTACATACTCTCTGAAGTATTTTAATTCATTATGAGCAAACATTGTTCACATGGCTTGAAATTGTTAGGGTTCATTCATTGTGACATAGGGGATGTTCTCTGATTTTTCCAAGGTCAGAGGACATCTCTGTGTCTCTAACCCTAATTTTCAAGGTAGGATGGCCATTTTGACTTATTTTAATTATACAAATTAAAATACCACTTGGAAAACTATGGGAATTATTTTGTAGGTTTTCTATGGTCAGAGAAGCTTAGGAAAAATGTCATGATGATTTGATATATTTTGCACATTACTATAGTTAATTAAATGTATATATCTTGCTTTAATTTATGTAAATTAAATACTAACAAAAAATTGACTAAATCAATTCCACACTATGTATAAAAATCATGTTTACCCACTATAAATTTTTAAAAATTATTTGACTAGTTTTGAGTAATAAAGTTAATTTTCTAAAAAACCTTATATTTTTGTACAAAAATAAATAAATAAAATTAAATACACTTAGCAAAATTATGAAAAGTGGTTTTTCTGAGTTCCTTGTGATCAGGAGAACTTAGAAAAAATAAGAGTTATTTCTGATGAAATATTTGATTTTTGAGCTATTTTTTAAATTAAAAATAATTAAAAATAGTTAAACATTTTAAAAATAAAAAAAAATATTTCAAATTGTCCCTAATTGTTTCCTGATCACTTCTAACTCATTAAGAAATTTTCCTAGCTTTTCTAAGTTAAAAATAAATTTTTAAAAAGGCTTAAAAATGATTTTTTTAGTTTCCCATTAAGATAATTATAATAAATAAATTAAAAATCATAAAAACACAGAATTTGTTTCTCTAAGTTCTCTGAACTTTGAGAGGTTTAATGAAAATATAAAAATAATTTTGGTAATTAAAGCATTATTTTACATTTAATTAAATCATTAAAATTGATTCATAATTATAAAAATATAATAGGAATTTAATTCAAAAAATCATGAAATTTTATCTAAGTGTTTGTTGACCTAACTTTTGGTTGAGGTCTAGTTTTCCTCTTTAGTAGTTTAGGGTCTAGCCATAGGTCTTTCTTATTGACTATTCCTAGAAAACTAGAAAAGAAAATCTCACTATTAGAAATTCTAAACACATATTTACTCAACTTGAAGTGTCACATAGTGGTCCTAACCTCTAGCACTTAGTAGGTGGGGTCATTATGGGGGAGCTCAAAGAGAGTGCCCATAGGTCTGCTTGACCTTAGGGTTGACCCTGAGTGTTGGTCTAGAGCTAAGGTACTCACCTCACTCACAATCACTCACAAATACAAACCCAAAATTTTTTGACTTTGATCCCTTGATCCATTGAAAGACTCATGTAGATGGTCTCCTAGATCCACTAGCCCTAGGCTAGGGTTTAGCTAAGACTAGTAAATAAAGGACCCAAATGGGGATTTCATTGGTCCATGGCTCATATAGGGTGGTAGACACCCCAATTCTACCAAAAATATCAAACCTGGCCTTTTGCCCCAAAATCCCCCAAATTACCTAAATGACCTTGAAACCCAAAAATTTTGTCAAAATCCTCAGATTCTTCCAAAGTACCCAAACTTGTTTAGAAATCATTTCAAACCTTTTGAAAATATCCAAATTACCCAAAATCACCAAAAAATTGCCAAATTACCAAAAAGACCCTCCTTAGCCCAAAATTCCAAAAATTCCAAAAAATCTAAAAAATTCCAAAAACCTTTCAAATATTTCCAATTTTATTTTTCTCAACTACCACATGACCCTATTTGACCAATTTGATCATTTTGCCCAAAACCCCCAAATTACCTTTAAAGGCCCAATTTTCCCCAAATTTACCTCAAATGTCCATCAATTTGGGCCTAATTTTCCGAAATTTCAATTAAAAACTCAAATTCACCTTACATATGACCAATATAAACCAAATCTAAGCCCAATTGGCCCATGCTTTGACCCCAATTTTGATCTAAATCAAACCCCCAATTTTGGTCATATGACTTAATCTCACAAAATGGAACCTATAGTCTACGCAATTTGCCAAAATTTATGTTAAAAACTCTTCATAACACTGTGGAATATCAAACTTGACCTTCAATTTGTCTTGGTGAAGCCCCAATTTCATTTAATTTCAACCCAAATCCAAAAATCCCTAATTTTGCCCTAAATTGGGCATGTCTCAAAATTCCACCAAATTGATCGCCTTAACCCCAAAATTGGCTCTAAATTCATGTTGAAACTCTTAATTACATTCATATTGACTATTCTCAATTATCAATTTGGACTTAGCCCAAGCCTAGCCCAATCTTGACCCATATCTTGGCCAACATGCCTAAATTGACCAAAATCCCAAAATCCTTCAAATTGAACCCCCCAATTGAACTCAAAATCATTTCAAGTCTTCACCAAAAATCTTCATGACAATCATCTACACAATGTTGATATATTAATTGCACTTAAGGTCATGGCTAGCTTAGCCCAAACCTAAGCTTTGGCCAAATTGACCTACATGGACCCCTTCACCAAAAATTAACCTAGCCATGTCAAATTGGCCAAAAAAAGATCACCACAGCCACTAAGCCCTTCCTTTGGACCAGGCTAAAAAAAACTAAACCCACCAAACCAAGCTATGGACCAATGGATCCACAAACTAAGGGATTCATGCCCACTTTTGGGTCTTAAGCCAAATATCCTCACCATTATGACTAACCCCTGAGAGTAAGAGATAATTGTGCCTCCCCCTGGCTCACCTGACCCCTTCGCTAGCTCCCTTATCATTTTTGGTTGACCTAGTCACCAAAAAATAGCCAAATTGAGAGCCACTCCCATCGAATCAAATCCAATTCAAACCTTGAGGCCACCTCATCCAATTTTAAGTTTAGAGCCTCTCTGTCCTCCACATAGGTAACACTTTGCACACTTCAATTGACCCACAGAGCCACCTTTTGCCATTTTTATAAAAGCTCACCTCCATGGCCAAGGAGAGAGGTGCTGAAATTTTCTCAAAGAGACCCCTCCAAATAACTCCTAGAGCTCTTTTGAGACTTTCTAGGTGCAACCCAAACACTACATTGCTTTAAATCCCCTTGCCGAAGTTTAATTTTTGAGCTCAAAACCTTGCCGGAGACTAGATAGAGCTCTCCACACCTCTGCACTACACCAAAATCAAATTAAACTTACCCACACCTTCACCACAGTGAAAGAAGACAAAGCCCCATCAAATACCCCTCATATAGAGCCCCTAGCATAACTCTAGTCCAACACCTGAAATCTATCTTGGTCAAATTCATACCTAGACCTCTCATTACAGTAAGAGGCTTAATCCATAGCCTCCTTGGACCTCCACAAACATGCCGAGCACCTCTAATTGAAGTTTTCCTTCTTAGAGCAAAGGTTTTGAACTTCCCCTCTTCTAGAGCCTATTTTGATTCTCCATTTGATTAGGGTTAGTTCCATGGCATGTTTACCATGTGGATATGTTCATCACACTTAGAAGAGTCCATAGGATTGTCGGCGTTATTTCAGGTTAGTTTGTGGGGAGTTGCCCGTAAGAAGCTGTCGATCGCCGGAATCAAAATCCCGTAGCCCGCTTCGGAAGGACGTTGAAGTATGAAATCAAACTAACCACATATTTTTCATAGTTTAAAATGAAGGAGAACTGTACCTCAGATCCTGTATCTATCCCGAAGGATAAACATAAGACTTGAGGATGAGGCTCGATCAAATAAAATAAGGAAATTATGACGTCCGTTTGTTCTGTGAAACCTTGTATTTGCCGACAAGTTCCCCTATTTAATATAAAGGATTAAATAGGGTTTATATTAAGCTAGGTTTAGACATGCTTCCTATAGGGGCAAGCCCCTATAGTTAATTACATCTTAAATGACCAAGGCCACTTAAGAAGACTCTCGATAAAAATCAAGAAAAATTATCTTCAAGGAATTTCAAAGGGTAGGACTCTTCAATGAAATCGGACGTAGAGGTGTGAAAAGGGAATGGTTCTAAATTTTGAACATTTTATTGTAGAATCCAAAGGAGGAGGAACTAGGGGATGTCATGGATCCAGAGGAGAACCCCGGTGACTTCCCAAGCTATCCTAATGTTTGGCTTCAGTTTTGAGGAGAAATATTTAGGTGTTTCATCCCGCCAATTTTATTAGTTAGGGCTTACATTCGTGTGAAATGATCACACAAATAGCCTGAAAGATGCCAGGATTTAGTTCGTGACAAACGATAACCTCAGAATTCTAAGACGAGTTAGGGCTTATATTATATAGCAGGGCTATACAAAGGCCTAAAAGATAAGGTGAGGATTAACGTTGCATAAGCAAGCAACCTCAAAGTTCTATGGCTTTGTTGTTTAAGTCTAAGGAAGGAAGATTGGTTTAGCTGGGGAAGACAGGTTTTGCTGTTGAAGATGGCCGTGCTGCCCACCATGCTAGCTCCAAGCTCTTTGCCGCTACAAGTTTAAGTTATCTAGTGTGTCAAGTTATGATGTTAAATCAGGTGGCCCTATGGTTGAAGTTCTTTAAATTTTATGAGGGCATATTAAAGTTGATTAGAGCGACACCAGTTAGGATCCTACGGTTCCCCCTTTCCGGCATCACTATTTTCTATTGGATTCACTTAGTTCAAATGAACTTACTAAACTTCAACTTAATGAGTTCCATAATTTCATTTAAACCATGGGAAGTCTTGTTAGCACCTGTAAGTTACCTCCTCCAAGGGATTCCCGATCATCCGATAGAGGCATCTTAATTTAGTTGAAGTTGTGGTTTTGTGTGATGTTTGTGATTAAATTTTGAGTTTTTTATTTTGAATGTTGTGGCGGTGAATTTTATCTTGGTTAATTTTAGTTTTGGTTTTGGTTATGGTTATGTGGCTATCCTGATGGTTTTAGTTTTCATACAGGGTGACATCGTTGTTCTGCATGCAAATTTGCAGGTATAAAAGTACAGTATGAAAAATACAGTATGAAAGTACAAGAAAGACAACACTGAAAACTGTAAAATTGTACCTGAAGAGTCTTCTCGTTCCACCACCTGAAACTTGAAATGCATGTTCAGGAAGTTTATGAAGAGTAGGAAAAGTAAAGTTTTGGTAATTTTCCTAACCCTATGTCATATCTTGGTGAGTCCTTAGAAGTTTAATTAAGGATGATTTCATTGAGCGAAGAGTATTAAGTTTAATAGGCCTCTGAGGTATCCAATAAGTTAGGAGGGGGAGGCAGGTCCATGCCTCCCTCTCACCAACTAGTGAAAAACCTCGAGTCCATTTAAACTTATTATGTTGCTTAATGGTTCATCCTGTAAATACCCTTACAACTCAGTGAGCACTGATGTCTCAATTATCTCTAAGAATAGAGTAATTATCACTTGTGATTCAATTTAAGAATTATGTGTGTGAAGGCCCTTAAAGGGGCAAGTTAGTGTAATTTGAACACTTAACCAAATTTTTAATCCTAATTAGGCTTAGTGTTGTTTCAAGGATATTTGATGTAATTATGCTTATTTCTCTAATCCTTGTTTAATCAATTTTTAATTTAGCCTAAGTCATCATTAAGCCCTTAAGATCTAGGTGAGTGTCTTAATTAGTTTTGAAAGGGTTAAACCTTAGGTGGTCTTGATTCATAGTTTGGATTTTATTTAAAAATCAAGATCGGGGTATTAAATTGATTAATTATTGACTTCAAAAGTTATAGCCCCCAAAGTCCAGGATCATTTAATTTTAATAAACTTCCAAATCTTAATAATTTAGAAATTTATTAATCTTAATTAAGAAAGTGAGATTGGTTTCTACCAGTTAAACCCTTTTTGTTTCAAGCATCAAATAAATTGATTAAGATCAGAGGATACCAATTTTCCCTCCTTGACTTAAGCCTAAATGTTAATTAAGGCTAAATTTCCAAAATTACACATTTGCTCTTAAGGCTCTAACACTTCATAATTTGCCAAACTCAATTCAAATGACTTTGAAATGTGTATCCTACCTCATTCATGGGCCAATTAAGACATCAGAGGAGAAAATGTGATTTTTCAAAGTTTAATTTAATTTATGTAATTATTTTAATGCAAAAATAAGATTTTTCAAAGAAAATTCCTAACTTGACCAAGACAAATTTTAATCCTTTGAAATTTTTACTGGAGGTAGAACTAGACTATTTAAGCCTTTGGACCAAATTTCATATATTTTTGAATTCTCTGTGATTTATTATAATTATTTTAAGTTCTGGGTTATTTAATATAAATAAAATATTTTAAGTAGTGAAAATTAAGCTTTGTATTTTTGAAAAATTTCTCTGAGGTCAGAGAACCCAGAGGAGCAAAGTTTACATTCTTTTGATTTTTCTTTGATTTACTGGAATTATTTTAGTGAAAAACTCATTTTCAGCCTTTAAAGATTATTTTTAAGCTTTGAAATTAAAAATCTTTATTTGGAAAATCAGGAAAAATATTTTAATTGTTCCTAAGTGATTAGGAAGCAATTTAGAACATTTCCATGAGTTTTATTATTTTTGTGATTTTTATAGATTTTTAATTATTTAAATATTTAAAATAGACTAAAAATCAAGTTTTTATTTTAAATATCATTTTTTAAGAAGTACCCCTGATCACAGAGAACTAAAAAAAACTAAATTTCATAATTTTTTGAGTTATATTTTGATTTTTAAAAAATCATTTAAGTTTTAAAAGTGTTATTTATCTTTAAAAATCAACTTAAGTTGTCAAATGAACTTAAAATATTTTGAAATTTTTATGGTGAGTTCTCTGGATCATAAATCACAGTGGAGACAAAAAATCAAGTCATTTAAATGTTTAAATTTTCCAAAATTAATTATCTTAGTGATTTAGTGTTTGTAAAATTTAAAGATATTTTAAATGACTTGACCAATGAAATTATTTATAAAGGTTTCTCTAGTCATGGTGGACCTTCCAAAATTTTCTTAGGATTTTATATTCAATATACTAATTTCCTTCCATGATTATTTTAAAGAAATAATGTGAAATAACTTGAAAAATATGGGTCTCTGTATAGGAACCTCCTCTGACTTTGGAAAAATCAGAGAATACTTCCCCTGACAGAGGCTACAACTTGTCAAAATTCCAAGCCAAGGTGATTTGCTAATATGCATGGAGAATCAAGTGATCACAAATAGTGTTTAATTAATTAAAAATAAAATATGCATTAAATGGATTTAAAATTTGTTCTACATTGTTTTCCTCTATTCACTGAGCAAGAGCATATTTTTATTTTATTTTTGTGATTTTTCTACACAAAGTTATGAATTTTCTAAGTTAAAGGTATTTAAATAAATAAGAAAAATCCTTATTTATCTATTTAAACAGCGCGTGCTGACCAGATCCTAGGCAGCTCCGAAGGCATGCGTGGCGCGCTCTGGTTGGATGTCGCCGTCCATGTAGCTTGCTGACTCGGCCCGCTGTTTATGTCTTAAAGCGCTGTCCTGCTCGATCTCCCTCGTCCATTTGATAAACGCTTGATCAAATGGCTCCCTGTCATTGTCCCCGATAGAATGATCCCTTGCCCGTCCACACTAAAACCCTAAGATCTCAGCCTAGACTCAACGAAATCACTTCAAGTTTGATTCTAAGGACTCGTTTAAGTGAGACGAACACATCCAAACTACTAATGTACCATGAAATCAAGCTTAAATAAATGGAGAATCAAAATAAGCCCGGGAGGAGGAGGAGTTTTATACCCTTGCTATGAGAAGGGAGGCTTCAATCAGAGGTGCAAGGCACGTTTGTTAGGGTCCAAGGAGGCTAGGGATTGAGTCCCTGGTCTTGGTGTAAGGCATAGGTATGAATTTAACCAAGTTCGATTTCAAGTGTTAGTCTAGAGCTATGGTAGAGGCTCTGTGAAAGGGGGATTTGATGGGGCTTTATCTTTTCTCACTATTATGAAGGTGTGGGTGAAGTTAATTTGTGTTTGATGAACTGTGGAGGTGTATTGGGTTATGTCCTAGTTTTCGGCAAGGTTTCAAGCTCAAAATTGAGCTCTGACAATGGGAATGGGTGAGGGAAAATGGTTGGAATGAACTGAGGGGATCTTAGGGAAGCTCTGTGTCTAGTTTGGAGAGGCCTCTCTAAGGAAATTTTAACACTTTGTTTAACGGCCATGGAGGTGGCCTTTTATAAAATTGGGGTATGGTGGCTGTCGTGGCCAATTAGGAGGTGCAATGTGGTGCTTAGGTGGAGGGCAGAGGAGCTCCATAGTTTAATGTGGATGAGTTGGCCTCTAGGTTTGATTTGGGTGAGGTGCCATCGGGGTGGCTCTCAGTTTTGGGCTTTTTCGGCCACTAGGCTGGCCAGCCAACCAAGGGGAGGTGGCTAGGAGCTCAGGGAGCCCAGAGGAATCCATCGCAACAATTTAATGCAAATGTGCTTTGATTTGGCAAAGATATCTTAAGCATGTGCTTTTTTGGAAATAAGATCCCTTAATTTGAGGGACCTTTGGTCCATGGCTTGATTTAGGTGATTTCATGGTGTTTGGACTGATCACTTAGTCCAACTAATGGCTGTGGTTGAGTTAATTTGATGGCTTTATAGTGGTTAGGTCACATTTGGTGCATGGGTCCAAGTGGGTGTAAATGACCAAAACTTGGATTTGGGCTAGGTTAGCCATGTCAATTGGCCCAAATAATTGTTGAATTTGGTGTAGATGATCATAAGGAACAACTTTGGTGAAGTATGGAAGTGGTTTTGAGTCCAATTGAAGGGTCAATTTGAAGGAATTTTGAACTTTAATCAATTTGATCATGTTGGGCTAGGATTGGGTTAGGCTTGGGCTAAGTCCAAATTGATTGTTTTAAATGGTCAATAGGGACTTCATGAAGATTTTTCAATATGAATTGGATGCCAATTTGGAGGTTAAGGCAATCAATTGGGTGAAATTTTGGGACTTAGCTAATTTGGGGCTAAATTAGGGAATTTTGGATTTAGGCCAAAATCAAAAGGATTTGAGGCTTCACCAAGGTCAATTGATGGTTTATTTTGATGTATAAGAATGTTATAAATATTTTTAAACATTAATTGAGGCCAATTGACTAGGCTATGGGTTCAATTTGGTGAGATTAGGTCATATGGTCAAAATTAGGGTTTTGACCCAAATCAAAATTGAGCTCAAATCATGGACCAATTGAGCTTGTATTTGGTTTATATTTGCCATATAAAAAGTGAATTTAAGTTTAGGATTGGAATTGAGGTCAATTAAGATCAAATTGATGGACATTTGAGTTGGACTTGGGGAAATTTGAGCCTTTTAAAGAGCAATTTGGGGATTTTGGTTAAAGATGGTCAAATTGGCCAAATTGGGTCATGTGGTAGTTGAGAGAAATAAAATTGGGGATATTTATGATTTATTGGGATTTTATGGGAATTTTTGGACTTATTGGGATTTTGAGCTATGGAGGGGTATTTTGGAAATTTGGGGGTGTTTTAGGGGTAAAAGGCCAAGATGGGTATTTTGTTAGATTTGAGGTACCAACCATCACCAATAAGCCATGGACCAATGGAAACCTCATTTTGGGTCCTCTACATAGTGGTCTTAGCTAAACCATAGCCTCAGGGCTAGTAGGTTTAGGAGACCATCTACAAGAGTATCCCAAAAGATCATGGGCTCTAAGCTAGAAATTTGAGTTTAGGGTTGTGAGTGAATGTGGGTGCAGATAAGTGTAGTGAGTGCCTTAGCTCCAAACCAAAACCCAAGGTCAACCGTAAGGTCTAGCAATCCTAAGGGTGACTGATCTTGAGTTTCCCCCACATTGACCTCACCTACTAAGTATTTAGAGGTTGAGAGCAATGTGTGGAACTTCAAGTTGAGTGGAGAAGAGTTTGGAATTTCGAATGGTGAAGGTTCCATGTCTAGTTTTCTAGGAATAGTCTACAGAAAAGGTCCTATGGCTAGACCCTAGGCTACTAAAGTGGAAAAACTAAACCTCAACCAAAAATGAGGTTAACAAGGATCAAACCCGAGGTCATTTGGTGGAGAAATGGGTGAGATCTTAGGGTTTTAGTGTTAATGGTCACAGGTTAGCCTATTTGGGGACAATGACGAGGAACCATTCAATCACACATTTATCTCATCAACGGACGAGATCTGGTTGCATGAACTCTCGGTGCATGAATTACAGGACACGTGGTTGCCGAGTTGGATGACGACGCTGAACCAAAAGACGACATGTGGAGCTTCGTAGACGGCTAGGATGAGGTGGCACCGCACGTTTAAATAGAAAAATAAGGGTTTTCTGATTTAAATAAATAGACCTAACTTTAAAAATTCATATGTTGGTGTAGAAAAATCATAAAATAAAAATAAAAATACCCTCTTGCTAAGTGAATAGAGGAAAACAACGTGGAAATCATTTGAAGTTTATTTGAGGCATATTTTATTTTTAATTAATTAAATACTATTTTAAGTCTTTTGATTCTCCATGCTTGTAGAAATTTCACCGTGGCTTGAACTTTTGGCATGTTGTTCTCTCTATCTTAGGGAATATTCTCTGATTTTTCCAAAGTCAGAGGTGATCTCTAGACAGAGATCCATATTTTTTAAGTTTATGTCTATTATTTGCATAAATTAATATAATAATTATCACGTTGCTCAAAAAATTCTAAGAAATTTTTAGAAGGTTAGCCATGACCAGGGAACCCTTTGAAAAAAGTTTCATGAGTCAAGTCATTAAAAATACACGTAGTTTTCAAAAATCCTAAGACGGAAAGAAAATTAATTTTAGGAAACATAAATATCTAAATGATTTGATTTTAACTCTGCACTGTAATTAGAAGTTCAGAGAACTCGCCACAAAAATTTCAAAATATTTGGAGCTCATGTAATAACTCAAATTGATTTTGTATGTTAAGTTCCATTTTTAACACTAAAATGATTTTTAATAATTAAAATATAACTCAAAAAAATATAAAAGTTATTTTTTCGAGCTCTCTCTGATTAGAGAAATTTTCTATAAATAAAATGGTAATTAAAATAAAAACTTCATTTTTACCCTGTTTTTAATATATAAATAATTAAAAAATGATAGAAATCACAAAATATCAAAATTCATGAAAATGTTCTAAATTGATTCCTAAGCACTTAGGAACAATTGAAATATTTTTCCTGATTTTCTAAGTAAAGATATTGAATTTTTGATGCTTAAAGTAATTTTTAAAGGCTAAAAATAGATTTTTACTAAAATAATTCTAACAATTCAAAGAAAAATAAAAAAAAAATTAAAATTTGTTCAGGGAGATTTATTAAAAATGTAAAACTTAATTTTGCACATTTAAAATATTTTGTAATTAATAAATACTTTAGAACTTAAAATAATTCTTATAATTCAAATAAAATTTAAAAAATAATGAAATTTGATCCCAATGATTCTCTAGTCTAAGGGTCTGTTTGGCGCAGCTCTGGATTATTTATAATCTGCTGATATCTGATAATCTGGTAATATGTAGATTATCAGAATAATCTGGCTTGCTGTTTGGGCCAGCTTATTCAGACTAGCTTATTGGTGGTTAAATGACATTACTGCCCCTGTGTGATAAAACTGTTTGGGGCAGCTTATTTAGAATAGCTTATTCGTAGAAAAGAAACATATGTTGCAGAAACATACGATAATGACAGACAAGTTCTAAAAGATATCATACTGTTCTCACATCTTAACGAGTAGCAGTAGAACTAAAAAAGTACAAATACAAGTACAACAACAAGGAGAAATATTAAAATATTTAACTTCAGACTCTGGCTACGTCAGCCTTCAACTGCACAGTCAGCCTGAGAAAACATGACTGCTGGCATAATTACTGGCAGTGTACTATGTGGGACTATCAGCCCACCTGAAGAAACCGCAACGAGCTGAAACACCTCTGACACAACCATAGAACTGCCTCCCAAAGCTATGCTCCTTACGTGATGTTAGCAACAGAGACGGTAGTCCACAGTAACACAAAATCTCTTTGTCCGTACCTGATATCCTGGAAGTCATGTTTGTTTAACTGCGAAAATAACAAATGCATCAATGTCTGTTTAAGGTATTTTAAAAGTAACCAAAATTAAATACATATGAATATCAACCTATAACTTTATTAAAGTAAAACTTGGTAGATCAACAGCCATAAATAACATCTGTGATAGACTCCCTTAAAGCAATCATATCAGCCAAACCTTCACCTTCCTGATCTCCAAACTCATTAGAGTCTACATCATCCTTAGGTAATGAACTCCCACCCATAATTTCAGGAGTTTAGTCGAAGACATTCAGTTCATCGTTGTTAGCCATACTAAAATTTGTATCTGTTCGTGAGGCATGTCTTTGGGTGAAGTTATGTAGTGCCATTATTGCAACCACAATATGCACCTGCTTTTGGAAAGGATACGACGGCATATCACGTAGGATGACCCATTTCTTCTTCAAAACCCCAAATGTTCTTTCAATTACCCCACGTAAAGATGAGTGACGTTTATTAAACATTTCCTTTCTGCCACGGATGGTGCCACTCGCTCTCTCAAAATTAGGAAGATGATATCTTGTGTCAGGATAAGGCTTCAGGTATCCCCTTTGCATAGGATACCCGACATCAACCAGATAGTATTTTCCTAATAAGAAAAACACTGTTAAGTAAAAAGATTACATGCTCAAATTAACAAATTACAAATAAACACTAACCTGATGGGGGGTGAGGGAAACATTGCGATCTATTCCTAGTGGCAAATGAGAAAAACCGACTGTCATGTGCACTCCCTTCCCAGCCTGCCACTACGAAAGTAAAGTACATGTTGAAGTCGCGTACAACCATGACATTCTGAGTTGACAAACCACTCCAACCGATGTATGCAACCTTCTCGTGGTTGGGTATTCGGGCATCAACGTGTGTACCGTCAATTGCACCAATACAATTCTGTTTAATTGTTTATTAGATAGTAATTATATTATGAATTGTATGACAAGTTATAAAATAAAACCACCCGTAGTTACCTTGAAATATGGCATGTATCGAGGATTGTTGGCAATCTGTACTGGAGTGGCTGCAAATGATGGATCCTCCGGTTTAATTATTTTAGTTGCTAAGCTAAGAAGAGCCTGAATGTCTTTAGAAAAGTAACAACTTATTATTTCAGAAGAATGTTACAATCTTTCCATAGCTCCTCTAATTGATTCATTTTGTGACATAATGTACAGTGTTATAGCCAACACCTCCCTACACGTCGTTCTGGAAGAACCCTGGAGGCTGCGATTTAGGCATAACTCGTGCAAAAGATCCATAAAAATTGGTGTTGTCATTCTGAAAATATTTGTAAACCTTATTGGATGGCCAGAAAGCATTTCACCAACCCATCTGTCTCGAACAAAGCTGGATGTCATGCGGGGAATGTGAGCAGTTCTACTCTGGTAATAATCCAACAACAATATCGCAATGGCTGTAGTAAATGCCATTCTCCTACGACGCACACGTTGTGGATCCATCCTAAATAATATAAGATTTAAACATAATTAGTGCATGATAATATATTTCTGCAGCACTACCAAATATTTATTGTACAAATTCAAAACATATAATACGCAACTTATAAATAAAACATCAACTACTAACAGGTACATATGTAGATGGTACAACTATATGAAAAAAGATAACATGATTAGAAGTTCCAAACATTATAAAAAAACAACATAAATAGAAGTCTCTTAACTAAAAAGATCATATTTCTCCATCAAATACATATACCAATAAAAAAAATCACTCCTCGACCAAAACCCACAAATATTTGAGTCGCAATTCAAGCGCTAGCGCATGAAAGTTTTCACACACTATGAATGAAATTGTTTGTCGGCCACAACTTCAGGAATAGTGCCCAAAAGCTTGAGACAGTCTATTATGCTAGCTTCAGATTTTGGTGGAGCTGCAAAAGCTTCAATTAAATGGTCGAAGGAGGTGTTCACAAAATGTTCTTTCTCTTTATTTTTCTTAGCAATCCTTGGCCTCTTTAAAATTGTACTGGACTCCCCCATATCCCTCTGGTTAATGCTTTGAACTTCTTCATCGGGTGTCACTGGCTCAGGTGTGATCTCGTATGGTATCCCTGTAAAACCACTTTCAGTTGGGTTGTATGAAAACTTTCCCGTTGCGACAACCCATTTAAACATTATGTCCAATTTCTCTTCAAATTCCGGCTCTATTCCACACTGTTTGTACTTCTTCGCTGCCGGTACGGCCTGTGGAATAGCATTTAAAGGGGATATTTAGAAAATTATAATTAGATAAAATAATTTGCAAAGCTAACAATTCATGAATTATATATAAATTACCTCTAGTTTTTCAGCCCACCATTCAGCTGGAGCATCAATTGTCCTTTTAATTAGATCCCAACCAAGACCGGTAGATCCACATTTCAACTCCTTCCATATTGTCCATTCCTTCTTCAACTGGTCCCATTTGTTTTTAAATTTAAGCCGGTCATAATCCCTGCCAGTCAACTCTTTGAATCTCTTGCCAATATTTAACCACCCTTCCTTATTAAAATACGTTGTTGGTCTGTTACCCAGTTCTATTTCCTTAATACACATATCACAAAAAATATTTGTAACATCTTTGTCCCACATTGCGGACTGGCCCCCGTCAACCACTTTAGACATGATTCAACAACAGTTTCGTGTAACTTTTCTGAATAAAAACATATTAAGAATAGCTTTATGCAAAAAATGAATCAACACTCATACATGTCGTGGAACCAACAAACTGAAAAAAAAAATTAAATAAAGTGTACAATAAGGATTGTGTGATATGCATGTGAATTTTTCTAAAATTAAATAAAGTGGACAAATGCATTATATCAAAAGGGAATCCATAAAAACTAACAACCTTTAACAAGAAGATCCTACTCTGAAACCAATGCATAAGAAATCTCATGCCACAAGGATTTAGGTTTAAGAAACAACAGATATACCAAGGATTCCATAATAAATGAGCAAAATTACCAAATTGAGAGTTCCAATGTATTTTCATGATTGATCTCATTATTTAGTTATCTTGTATACAAGCTTCAATTTAAAAAAAACAAATCACACAAAAGCACTTGTATTTTCATGATTGATGGCTACCTCCATTACCATTTTTGATGTCTTACTCTCTTAGTTCCCAGTTAAAAAACATTAGTCCTAAGGAGTGAAAAACACAACAAATTGGATTCATATCCCTATATCATTCATAATGTTTTTAATTCATAGAATTAGAATCTAAGATTCTAACAATAATTGTGCCTAACCCAAAACATTATCATTTAATAATATAATAGGCTAATGCAGGGCAACTTGCAAATGGTAATGGAGGTAGCCATCATTTTACAGAGATTTTAAATTCAAGAAACACATAGAATACAAAGGATTCCATAACATTATCATTCATACGATTGTTCCTTTTTGACAAAATACACATTTAAAAAATAGCTTAAGTCATAATTTTCTCCATCAACACCACTCCCACTCGATATCTCATCCCTTCCCATTTCTTGTTCTACCTTAAGACTTCCTGAGAAATAAGTAACATAAAAGTTTCACTGTGTTCTTGCAAAAAGTTTGTCATGCCAGGGTTTAGCTCAAAATTTGGAAATGCATTTTATTTGAAATTTTCCAAGCTTCATTCTACCAAAGCTTAAAAAAATTTTCCATCAGGTAAGATGTCGTGAATTGGAAGAAGCAAGGAAGAAGCAAAGGCAGGTACAGGCTGTAGCTGGCTGTTGCTGTAGCTGGATTTCCGTGAAATGAAACAAAAAAGGAGGAATTGGAAATGAAACAAAAAGGAGGAAGGATGGCAAAAGGTCAACAATTGGAAGAAGCAAGGGCAGGAAGAGACTGTAGCTGGATTTCCATAAAAAATCTACAAAAATCATGGGCAAGAGATGTCATGAAGCATACCTGAGGTGCAGGTAAAGCACTAGATCAAATATCTAGAAACGTGAGTAAGGTTCAATCCGATCTGCAGAGGAACCGTAGAGAGGAGCGCCAGGCCTTCAATCCGATCTGCGGGCATCAACGAGAGCGGCGATCGACGACAGCGAAGCGAGTTGAGGAACGGGGACGGTCGTTGTTCGTGAGATGTAGGGCTTCCGGAGAGATTGAGGGCTGCGGGGTAATAATCCCACGCTGAACGCCAAACGTGGGAGGTTGGGAGCGTCGAAGGAGCGAATGAAAGATATAGGATTTTAACGCTGCGTTCACCGATCGCAGGACCGAACGCCCGAACAAACGCCAACATGACGTTTCGAAAACGCCGGACGCGGAGAAGAAGCTACGCCAAACGGGACCTGAGTCTACCTCCAGTAAAAAAAATAAGGGATTAGGCTTTGCCTTGGTCAAGTTATGGATTTTTCTTTGAAAAATCTTATTTTTGCATAAAAATAAATATGTAAATTAAATAAAAAGTTGAAAAATCACATTTTCTCCTCTGATGTCTTAATTAACTTATGAGTAAGGTGGGATTAAAACTCCAAAGTCATTTAAATTAAATTTGATGAATTATGAAGTGATAGAGTCTTAGGGGCAAAAATGTAATTTTGGAAATTTTGCCTTAATTAACATTTAGGCTTAATTCAAGAAAGGGAAATGGGTAACCTCTGATCCCAATCAACATATTTTGATGATTGAAACACAAGGGGATAAATTGGTAGAAACCAATGCAATTTTTATTAATTAAAGGATAAATTTGTAATTTCCTTAAATTATTAAAATTTAGAAGTCTAGTCAACTGAATGTTCCTACACTTAGTGGTATGGATTTGGGTATTGATAACTCACTAATTTAACACCCTATTTGATGTTTAAATGACTTTCAAAATGAATCATCATCACTTAAAACTCAATCTCTTTCAAAATATATAACTAAGGCATCTACCAAAATCTTAAGGGCTTAGTAGGGACCTAAGCTAAATAAAATTAGGTTAAAAGAGCATTCAAAAAGTGAACATAATTAAAAATTGAACATCTTTAAAAACACTACAAGCCCAAATTGAAAAGTTGGCTAAGTGACTTGATGAAATTAACTTGCCCTTCCACATAATCCTCAAATTAAATGATAATTGATAATTACCCTACTCTTAGGATTAATTGAAACATCAATGTTCATTGAGCATTAAAGGTATTTATAGGATGGGTTATTAAACAACATAATAAGTTTAAAATGAGCTCGAGACTTTTCACCAGCAGTGAGAGGGAGGCTTAGACTTGCTTCTTTCTCCAAATCTGCTGGATACCTCAGAGGTCTACTAAACTTAATATATTTTGCTTAACAAAAATCATCTTTAGTCAAATTAATAGGGACCCAACAAGATATGACCTAGGGTTGGGTAGATCATTAAAACCTTACTTTTCCACTTTATGTAAAATGCTCTCACATGCATTTTGAGTTTCAGGTGGTGGAATGAGAAGACTCGCCAGGTACGCTTTTTATATTTTATAATGCAGTCTTTCTTGTACTTTCATACTATACTTTTTATGTTTAGAAAACTTGCATGCTAAACAATAATGTCACCCTGCATGAAAACCAAAATTGCTAGGATAACCACAAAGCTAAAACCAAAACCAAAACCCAAAACCAAAATTAAAATAAACCAAGATAAAAATTACCTCCACACCATTCAAAATATAAAACAACTCAAAATTTAATCACAAACATCACAAAAATGTCAATTGCAACAAAAATAACACGTCTCTATCGGATGATCGGGAATCCCTCTGAGGAGGTAACCTACGGTTGCTAATGAGGCTTCCCACGGTTTAAGTGAAATTATGGAACTCATTAAGTTGAGTTTAGTAAATTCATTTGTACTAAGTGAGTTTAATAGAAAATAGTGGTACTGAAACGAGGGAACCGTGGGATCCTAACCAGTGTCGCTCTAATCAATTTTAATATGCCCCATAAAATTTAAAGAACTTCAACCATACGACCACCTGATTTGACATCATATTTTGACACCCTAGAAAACATAAACTCATCATGGCGAGGAGCTTGGAGCTAGCATGGTGGGCAGCACGACCATCTTCAACAGCAAAACTTGTTTACACCAGCTAAACCCTTCCTTCCTTACAATTAAACAACTAGCCATAGGACTTCGAGGTAGTTTGCTTAAGCAAGATAAATCCTCAACTCTTATTTAGGCCTTTGTATAGCTCTGATGTACAATATAAGCCCTAACTCGCCTTAGAATTCCGAGGTTGTCATCCATCACGACTTAAACTCTCAGATATTCTAGACCATTTTTGTGATCGTTTCACACGAATGTAAGCCATAACAAAGAAAATTGGCAGGATGAAACACCTAAATATTTCTCATCAAAAATGAAGCCAAACATTAGGATAGCTTGGGAAGTCATCGAGTTCTCTGCCGGATCCATGACATCCCCTAGTTCTTCCTCCTTTGGATTCTACAATAAAATGCTCCAGATTTGAGCTAATCCCATTTCACACTTCTTTGTCCAATTTCATTGAAAAGTCCTATCATTTTGACCTCCTTGAAGAAAATATTTCTTGATTTTTATCGAGAGTTTTCTTAGGTGACTTGGGTCATTTAGGATGTAATTAATTATTGGGGCTTGCCATTATAGGAAGCTTTTTCTGAAACTAGCTTAATATATACCCTATTTAATTCTTCATATTAAATAGGGGAAATTGTCGGAAAATAGAATAGTTTCATAGACCAAACAAACATCATATATTTCTCAATTTATTTGATCAAGCCTCATCCTCAAGTCTTGGGTCTATCCTTTGTGAAAGATACAGTATTTGAGGTACAACACTTTCATTTAAACTATGAAAAATATGGGATTTGTTTAATTTCATATTTTTCTAAAATTAAATCTATATGTAAATTAAAATGTCCTTCCGAAGCGGGTGATGAGATTTTAAATTCCGGCAGCCGACAGCTTCCAACGTGCAACTCCTTAACTTTTTTAGTGCCGACAGCTTCTGGAGAATCAGCTGGGGACAAGCTTTTCTCTCCATTTTAAAAAGAAAATATTATCTTCACACATTGGTAATATGTCTATGTTCCTCTTGGATCAAATTACTCTTTCTACGTTGACAAAATTTACCCATTTCTATCTTGGAAAAGTACAATCAACTCTTTGGACTTCAGGACTGTCTGTTCAATCACCTTTGAACAGAGAGGTTCAGGAGGCCATTAAGAACTCTTTTAATCTTCATGTGGGGTCGGAACCCCAATAGGTGTGTTGGTGGACTAGTTCCACCGGGGCATTGTGTGTTGCTAAGTGGGTCCCGCACCAGGTCCTAAAACACTTCACATCTCCCTTTCAACTTTAAATTGCTATTTTGCAAATTAAATAAAATTGTGTTTTGCTACGCGTGCTTTAAAGATAATTAATTTTTTTAACTTTCAAATTACCTTTTTACTAAATATTTTAAAATCCCCACAAACTAAGACTTACCCTGTCTAAAAATCAACCTCTGTTAATTTTCAGTGCTTGCAATAAGATTACAAGGTTTTGGCCATTTAACTAACCTCAAAGCTTTCTTGCAACTTGCTGACAAGCCATGAAGCCTACAATGTTGCTCCTACCATTAAGTTTGGAGCCAGATTTGAAGACCTCGAGGTTATCCTCGGGAAGGCCCCATTCGTCGTGATGAAAGTCACCACTCCAGAAGTTCAGAAGCCGTCTGCTGAGTTCAGTCTGAACTGTCTTCTCGACTTCCCTTCTTATAAGATGGCCAAGACTACTGCTGCCACCCTGGCGCCTTCCAAGCCTATTGTCCCCACTACTGCTAAGGGGAAAGAATTAATGATCATTAAAGATCTGACTGAAGGATTAGATGTCCCGCCATCAGTATTTGAAATCAGATCGAGTTCAAGAATCACACCACTAACCTGAACTCAAAGGAGAAACCGCAGCAGGAGAGTTCAGACGACCATTAAAGCCCAAGCTCTTAAGGAGACACTCGTTAAGGAAGATTCTCACCAGGATGATTCAGAATTATTGGAAACATATCCACTTTTGTAGGGAAGTAGATTCCATCCTTTAATGGATATTGATGGGTATGAGCGTATCCGACAAATCACCATTGCATTATCATCACTTCATGGACAAGGTGCGGAGAGAAAGAAACCTGCTCCTATCACACGAGTTAGTTCAGTTTTTCATAGACTAGCTACTGAAAAAGCTTATTCAATTGGTGAGCTACTCAAATGATTGGGGCATGTAATATCCCCTCGTATGAAGAAAGAGATGTTAAAAGACGTTAGATCTGCCAAATGATCTTGAAAGTCAACTGAAGATTTACCTACTCACATCCCCGTCTGGTTTTGCTTGGGAAGCAGAGTTAATACCACCATAGTTACCACCAATTTTACCTCTACCAGGACCACAGGTTGTCGACTGGTTAAGTCAAACTGGGTCTGAGAATCCTACTGATCATCCACTTGAAAGACATACATAAAGTTCCAAAATAAAAGATGAAGAAATTACCCAGTATTGTAGTCGGCCTGCACCATGGGGAGCATACTTTCCTTTGACATACCGGTGTTTCTACTGAGACACTTCATCTCAAGACATAAACAACAAAAAAGGTGTAGATACCCATGGTAGTTGTATCGATATAGTCAAGGGAGCCCGCAGGGCAAGATCATGGAATGACGCTAGGGTCCAAAGTATCTGACATCGTCGCAGCGATTGCCAGTGAGATGGAGGAACCAGCAAAGGAGGTCCAGCAGGGCCCTCCAGACCTTAAGACAATTCAAGAATCAATAATTAAAGGAAAAGTTGAAAATATTAGAGTCGAGATTTCCGAGTTGGCTCGGGAACACAGAGTTTTCATCGATAACGATGATGAAGATTTTGACTACAATGCTTACATCGAAGAGGATTTCATGGATGTACATGTCATCAAATCCAAGAAAGCTGCATCTGCACGTGACAATCAACCTCTCGTTGAAGAGAACATCGTATATGAACACCGTAAGGCTATCCTTATAAGGGATGAACAAGTTAGCCAACTGGAGAAAAGGATAGAAGAGATGGCCGCAGCCATGATCGCCATGGCCACAGTTCAAGGACAATCTCAAGTGCCACAGTTAGCATCTCCAGAGGTCAACCAATCGAAGATAATACACATTATAGATTAAAGAAGAGAAGTTGCCTCAGCAAACATAGATGAGCAACCAAAGAAGGATTCCCCATCGGGCTCCATGCTAGAGAAGGAATTTAAACAAATGGTCGAGCAGGTTCGAGAGGCCTTAACCTAATCTAAGGTTAGTGCATTGATTTTAAAGGGTAGACCCTATTCAGAAGAATTTGATTTCGTACCCTTAAGGTTTCATGTCGCCAAACTTAAAGATATTTGATGGGACTAGAAATCCCATAAAACATATATCACACTTCCGAGCTAGTTGTGGCAACACAAGAAATAACGAGGCTTTACTCTTCCAACAGTTCATCAGTAGCTTGTCAGGGATCACCTTTGATTGGTATGCCAATTTACCCAACGGATCAGTGAAGACATTTGCTAAAATGGAACAATTATTTGTGAAAAGATTTGCTGGAGCGCAACATCATGTGTCTATAGGAGAGCTCATGATGGAAAAGCAAAAGCCCCATGAGACTTTGGTTGACTATATTTTGAGGTGGAGAAACCTTAGCATGAAATGTGAACCTTAACTACAGAAACATCATACAATTAAGATTTTACTCAAAAGTATTCATGGGCCAGTAGCTTTCATGCTCAAGTGACTAACCATCAAATCCTTAGAGAAGCTACTCAGTAAAGCCAACTGTCTTCAAGAAGAAATCAAACATATGGATTCGCATGAAAAGTCCAAGGCATATAGAGTGTTTGAATAAAAATCAGGAATAGTAGAAACTATCGATAAAGGAAAACAATCGATGAAGATATATGCAGAAAATCCTCGTCAATCTTCTTCACAGCAAACTTAGAAACAGAATAGCTAGTCCAACCAGTGACCGCCTCAAGAAGGATTACCTCGAATAGGGATTACAAGAATATCTTTGGAAGAATGACAAAAAATGGTGTATTATTTCAAAGACAAAGTCGTATCCAAGATGTTTAGAAGTCTGATGAAAAAGCTTGAGTTCAGACTACTAGAGCCAAAGAAACCCAAAGAGGCCGATAAGAAAGATCAACCAAATTATTGCCCGTATCACCAATTGCTGGTACATATTATAGAAGAATGTTACATCTTTAAGGATTGGCTCGAGAATAACCTTAAAGAAGGGAATATAATGACCGTGAAGGAATATTTGAAAGAACTTGAAAAAGGTCTATAAATATGATTTTGGCTGAACCAATCTCTCCGATTGATCCATATACTGGAGAAGATGGATGAAGCAAGACTTGGAAAAAACTCAAGAGGGTCCTAAATCAAATCCAGGATTCATCAAAGCAATCTTCCACATACACTGGAAAAGATGGATGGAATGAAGTTTGGAGCAAATCATCCAAGAAAACATTAAACCAAATCCAAAATGCGTCACAATAAACTTTTGTTCATATTCTTCAGCCTGTCAAGCCCGAGATGAAGATTTCTCCAAAAGATCTGTCATCATCAAGGACAAAGAGAAAGAAGAATAATACTACAATGATTGATAGCATGAGAGGTAGGATAGGGGCTGCCTCTAATAGATTGGTTGTCTCGAATTCGGGGAAGAAAGTCCTCGAACACCTGACTTTGTATGATTATCTTTTTGCCTCTCCGGGGTCTTATGAATATAATGATTGTGATTTTAGCTACGTTTTAACTATTTCTATTAATAACATAATCAATTTGGACCAATCTATCCTCTGTCTAAATTTCTAAAAAGATCCTTAAATCATACTTGAGTTTGATGAACTCGATATAAGACTGAAGAAGACATCAACAATGCCAGCTACGACAGCACTAGGAGTGAGGAACCAATCCTCGAGCGCCAGAGTGCACCACTTGCCATCAACTTAGATCTTTTTGACAAAGAAGAAACACCGAAAGATTCAATAATGACATCTCAAGAAGAATAAATTACATAAGTGAACTTAAGGAGCAGGAGAGTGTTACCCTCAAGAATAGCTCTGACTAATAAAAGAAAACAAATATATGCTCCAGAAGAGCTACCTCCACCAGTGGAAGAACGACACAACCAAAGAAAATTGGAGGATCATATAAAGTGGATTACAACGTGTTAGCTCATCTTAGGAAGTTTCTGGACAGATTAAGCATGTACAACGCTCTGATCTTGTCAAAGGAGATGATAGAGTCTCTGATTATAGCCTTGCTTGACCTAGAGATTTGCTTAACCAAATGGCCAACACATCCTTGAATGAAGTTTGTTCGTTGAAAGAATAGCCCGGGGTAACCTTCACATATGAAGATTTGCTGCTTGGTACCGCCAACCACAACCGACCACTCCACATCTCTGTTAACATCGGCAGATTTGTGTTTTCCAGAGTTCTCGTAGATCCTAGAGCATCTCTCAACTTGATAAGTCTACGGACATTGACCTACTTGGATATTGAAGCTCAGGAGGTTACAGCCGATAAAATGTTGTTAAGAGGATTCAACCAAAAGGGAGAGAGAGCCCTTGGATCGATTACATTTACTTATGAAGGTTGGAGAACTAGCAACAACAACCAAGTTTCATATCATCGACACCGAGATCTCTTTCAATGCTCTACTGGGTCGACCATGGATTCATGAACACAATATGGTTCCATCTTCTCAACACCAGTGCTTTAAGTACTACAAACAAGGACAATAATATTGCATCAAGGGAGATCCACAACCATTTTAAGTTCATGAAGTTGGCATTCATGAAGATGTCGCCTACTACGCACCTCCAAAGAAAACTGTTTTCTCTCGTAAAATTGCAAAAAGAAAAATGAAGATCCAAGAAAATCACAAAGAGGAAGCCATTCAACTCTGCTTCAGCGATCTTCCACCACTCTTTTACAATAAGTTAGTGGAGGTTCTTTTAGTTCGGGCACCCGAGGTTGAGGTTGGGGATGAGGATGTAGAAGAATAGACTTAATTGTTGAACGGACTAGGCTAAACATCAACATTGGTGATGAAGATAGTTTCAAAGATGAAATAATGATGAAAAAATAGAAGAAACCTTAGTACGATATATCCTTAGAAGATACAGAGAAAGGAGAATATGAGACAATGTATGATCGGATAAACCACTATGTGAATGTTATGACCTTACTCCGATTCTCCTTCAAAAGGTCGAGAGTTTAGAGGTCAAGGAAGTCCGTAGTGTGGGTTCAAAGCCGATCAAATTTTACCGTGCTTCTACCACTACTAATCTTGAAAATCATGTAAACTTGTATGATGATCCTAATGAATTAATGAAATTACCTTTTGGTTACTTTTCTCCTTGTGTACAAATGTTAATTCAACAGAGACATTTGCTAAAAAAAAGTCAAAAGATAAATTACAACTTTTTGAAAAATTATGGAATGTTAAAAGTTGAACTCCCAACTCAAAAGAGGGTCTAAGATTTGGTACAGTTGAACCAGTTGATGATTCAAAATTTTGCATGGTTGTTACTAGTGAATCAGAAGAGGATTGCCTCGACATAGAGGATGACTCTACTGATCAACTGCTAGAAGATGCTCCACCAGAATTTGAGGAGGAAATTAAATCAACTGTTGATGAAATGAAGAAAATCAACTTTGGGACTGAATAACAACCCTGACCTGCATTTATAAGTTCTCTACTCAATGATGATGAATCTCTGCATTTGATCAAATTTTTACTGAATTCAAAGATTGATTCGCATGGAGTTATGATGAAATGTTAGGACTGTCAGCAGAGGTTGCAGTTCATAAACTCGGGTAGACAAAGATATGACCCCAATAAAACAAGCTCCTAGAAGAATGCACCTCGAAATAGAGCAAAAAGTAATCGCGGAAGTAAAGAAATTATTAGACGCTAACTTTGTGAAAGAAGAACAATACCCCACATGGTTAGCTAATATTGTTCTAGTTAAGAAAAAAATTGACAAATCCGTGTTTGTGTGGACTTCAAGGATTTGAATAAGGCATGTCCAAAAGATGAGTTCCACTACCAATACCAGAAATGATGGTGGATATGGCTTCTACACATAAAATCTTCTCTTTCATAGAGGGATAGTCGGGATACAACCAAATCAAGAAAGCTCCCGAGGATGCAACATTTATAGCCTTCAGAACACCGATCAGAATTTTCTGCTACACAGTGATGTCGTTTGGGTTAAAGAACTTTGGAGCAACATATCAACGTACAATGACAAAGATTTTTGATGACCTAATTCACAACAAAGTGGAATGCTATGTGGATGATTTGGTCATCAAGATTAAGCAAAAAATAGGCCATTGTTACATTTGTGGATCATTGTCGAACTATTACGATGATACGACCTTAAAATGAATCCCTTAAAGTGTTTATTTGGCATTACCTCCGGGAAGTTTCTAAGATTTGTTGTCCATCATTAGGGAATCCAGATTGACCTAGATAAGATTAAAGCTATCTTAGAAATGCCTCCTCCAAAAACGTTGAAACAACTATGTTCCTTCCAGGGGAAGTTGGCACATCTGAGACGCTTTATTTCTAATCTCTCAAGTAGGTGTCAGCCCTTCTCAACATTAATTAAAAAGGATGCCAAATTTATTTGGGAAGAGAAATGCCAGTGGGCCTTTGAGGATGTTAAATAATATTTAATGACACTTCTTATTTTGGCACCCCTATCCCAAGGAAACCGTTGATACTTTATACCGAGGCCATAGACGACTCTCTTGGAGCCCTCTTAGCCCAAGTCAATGATGAGGGTAAAGAAAACACACTCTACTACTTGAGTCTTTGTTTGATACCGACAGATATAAGGTATCCACCTATTGAGAAGCATTGTCTGACATTAACTTTTGCCGCCCATAAACTTATACATTACATGCTCTCTCATAGAATTACTCTAATTTCAAAAGTTAACGCATTGCAATATTTGATGACCCGACCAACACTCTCCGGATGTCTAGCAAGATGGTTAATGAGCTTATTATAATTTGATATAACTTTTGTTCCCCTCCGTGATATCAAGAGACAGATTCTAGCTAACTTTCTCGCTGCACACCCACTGCCAACTGGGTCCCCTCTCAACGATGAACTAGCAGATGAACAGATACTACAAATGGAATTCTCTAGTGTAAAATGCTGGAAAATGTACTTTGACAGTGCTTCATTAGCTAGAAAAGATAAAGGATCAGGCATAGTCATACCAGGCAAAGCAGGGATCGATTTGATCTTTATCACGCCAGATAAGGGTATGTTAAGGTTCTCATACCACCTGACAGAGCCGTGCACCAACAATGAAGCATAATATGAAGCTTTAGTCACCGAATTGGAATGGAAAATCTCAATGAATATAAAAAAAACATTGCCATCTATGACGACTCTCAGCTTGTCATCCAGCAAGTTGTCGGACAATACAAAACTTTGAAACCAAGATTAACAAAATATCATTTTGATACGCAATGAAGCTACTGGAATGTATTACCTATATGAATTTATACCTGATTATTAGAGGAGATAATGCCCATGTTGACGCTTTAGCAAAACTCAAAAATGAATTGGCGTGTCCCCCAGAGGATTCCATT
This sequence comes from Phalaenopsis aphrodite, assembly GCA_003013225.1. Lineage (NCBI taxonomy): Eukaryota > Viridiplantae > Streptophyta > Magnoliopsida > Asparagales > Orchidaceae > Phalaenopsis > Phalaenopsis aphrodite. The sequence goes on along the minus strand of NEWO01000241.1, from coordinate 498,079 downwards.
GAAATAACAGTACAAGGAAGATAAGTTTTGTCTTGGATCGATCTCGAAACTCTACACAAGCTCAGAAAAGAAGAAGCAATAAATGTAGTTGTTGATATCAACAAAGATTGGCTCAAGCTAATGATAGAATATTTGCAAACTGGAAAGCTGCCAGAAGACAAGTCAACAATACACCATATTACAAAAGGGGTTATGTCTTATGCTCTAGTAGGTGACGTCCTCTACAATAGATCATTCGACTAAATGTGACTATGATGCCTAAGCAAAGCCGAAGCATAAAATATTGTTAAAGAAGTACATGCCGGATTGTGTGGCACTCACCAGTCAGGGCCAAAGATGAAAATGAAAATCAAAAGAATTGGATATTATTAGCCAGCGATGATGTCCGACTGCATGGATACAACTACAAGATGTCACCAGTGCCAAGTGCATGGGGTGGTCTTGCACAAACCTCCGAATGTACTACACCCAACCATTGCCTCGTGGCCATTTGAGTGTTGGGGCACAGACATAATAGGTCCGATAGACCCTCTGTCTTCTAAAGGACACAAATTTATAATTGTTGCTACAGACTATTTCACTAAATGGGCAGAGACAGTACCGTTACGAGAGGTTATAACACAACACGACCTTTAATTCTTTAAAAGCCAAATCATCTACCATTTTGGAGTGTCATGAATAATAATTTCCGATAATGAGACAACCTTTAAAAGTACAAAAATCAATAATTTTGTCAAACGACACATAATTGATTGGAGATACTCTACAATTTACTATCCCAGAGCAAATGGATTGGCTGAAGCCTTCAATAAGACACTGGTATAAATTTTAAAGAAAACACTAGATGAAAACAAAAGGGATTGACATAACAATCTGTTAGAAGCCTTGTGGGCCTGCCGGACGTCATTCAAGACTCTGACTCAGTTTACACCCTACATGCTCGTGTATGGGTCTGAGGCCTTGCAATTGTTAGAAATTCTGATGCCATCTCTTAGAGTCGCTGTTGCCAACCAACTCATAACAGAAGAAAGTGCAAAACTTAGACTTAAAGAACTAGAGAGTCTTGAAGGAAAACAACTTGAAGCACAACAACACTTGGAATTTTACCAGGCAAAGATGGTACAAGCTCATGACAAATTGGTCCTCCAAAGGACATTCAAAGTTATTGATCTCATACTCATGCTCAAAAGGAATATTATTGCACGCCGTACGAGAGGGGAAAATTTTGATCAAACTTGAGAGAGACCATTTGTCGTTGAAAAGTTCTATGTAGGAGGAGCCTACCAGTTAGTAGATTTTTGGGGCGAAAGACTCATGGTACCAATCAACGAACGATACCTGAAGACATACTACGCAACCTGACATTACTTGTCTTCACTTAATTTAAAATTTTGAAAATTTTGAAATTTAGAATGTTTTGTGATTATCTATGTGGCCAAATGTCTATGACTAGATCAAAAATTTTTGTAATATAATTAACCACAACATAATGAAAATTTTTTAAAATTACACACTTCAATTTCCTTTTTTTAAACCTAATATCCTATTAAATTAAATAAAATGCATACACAAATAAATGATTTCTCCACTAAAATAAACTAAAATTTCCTATAATAAATACATATTTTGTTCTTGTCCACGCTAAGTTTCAGCTCACTACCATTTTTTTCTGTCGTCTGTAGAGAAATGTTAGGCTAGAAGCTGATCTTTGCCTTTAAAGATGGCGGGAACCTCACACTCAATGAGAAGATGGCGCCGCAGGGCGACACCATAGACTTTGACATGGAATTTAGTCAAGTCGAGATGGATTATGAGGGGCCTCTAATGGTTGTCGTCAGCAGACAGAAAAAGAAGGGCTGCCCTTACAGATAAGGTTGAACAAAAAAGACAATTCATGACTGAAGGGAAAGAATATGATGGTATAATAATATCTGATGGACGGGCCCAACTGCCTACTGTCCATGATAGCTACATTGACCGGAGATCTAGTATTTGTTGATAATGAAAGCTACCGGATGCTCCACTATGAAGAACTCAGCGTAGAAACACCAGCTGCTGAAAGCAGAGGGCTTTCTTATGAGAAGAAAGAAGATGCTTGAAAGAGGTAGAAAACTTGCTTTCCCCTATTCTTGAAGGGAACATTTATGAACCAGGAATGAGAGAAACCTCTTCCAGCTTGCCTGCTACAGATGAGGAGTCCAGGTTTGTTACAAAGACAAAAATACCACCAGCTTTAGATGTTATGTGTATGGGTTGCTCTAAATGCAATGCCAAGATACCAGCACAAGCGTCAGGTACAGGGTGATTCGTGGAGTGCTCGGACTGCAATGTCCTACACATTCAGCGCTACAACACGTTAGAGGAGTATGCAACTACCAATGATGGGTCTAAGACCGCCGATTGCCCGATGGGGGAGTTATCCTACTGGGAATAGTTCAATATGTCCAGTGGAGTCCAGAGCCATACGTCCTGTCAGACGGAGAGTCATACATTCTGCTGCAGACAGAAATAACACCAACTTTGTTTTCCGCCGCTGTTGAAATGAGGGAACATCCTTGACAGCCACCGATCATAAGTAATGCAGAATACTACAGAATAAAAAAGTAAATAAAATAAATTTTGAATTCTACGGAGAAGTGCAAAGAGAATTCATCAAGATATTAGAGGGATTGGAATTATACACCAAGGTCTTCTCAAAAAGTGGTGAGCGAAGCAATCTCGACTACATTTTTGACCTGAGAGATAGAGGTCGAGTAGGCCTACTCATGGAAAGAAACTATTATGAGCTAAAAAAGTGGATGTGAGGAAAGGGGAGGATCACTATCCAGTTCAGCTACTGCTACAACTTCACCAATGATAGATAAGGAAAGCCTACTGGATTCTCAGATAGGATTAGGTGGATCCACTGCCTCCAATGATAAAGTGGATGATTAAAAAAATTGTCAGATGGAGTATACTTCCAGCTAACTGCATCCATAATAGTTGCATCGTCAACATATACGATAAAGGAGACTGCATACCTCCGCATATTGATCATCATGACTTCATGAGGCCATTCTGCATGGTCTCATTGATGAGCAAAAGAAATATCCTATTTGGAAAAGAAGTTGATATCATTAGTCCTAGAAAATTCAAAGGAGCTATAGAAATTCCACTGCTTGTTGGTTCAGTGCTAGTCCTTAGAGGAAATAGGGCGGACATCGCCAAACACTATATTCTTGGGGTGCGATACCGTAGGGTGTCCATGACCTTTCGGCGAATGGACAACAATAAAATGCCATATGGATTTCAACCAAATATAGAATTAGAGGAACTGCTACCGTACGTGCTATGAGAGGGTTGCAACTCTAAGCACATGCAAAGGAAACTCTTGTCCTGGAGCGTGGCTTAGAAGGCCTGCTTGATCAGGAGCTTGCCACACTGGGGACAAACATTCAGAGGATTCCTTTCTATTTTACTGCATTTCATTACAGTAAACATGATATCTATTAGACATGCTCAGTTTATGATATGTACTTGGGATGACCTATTTTTGGGTGTACTTTGATGAAATCTGCATATTGTACTGTTTGAGGCTTTGGCCTACACTCAACCTGTAAAACTTATTGGAGCAGATGAATGATGTTTCTTTCAAAAAGTTGTCTGTTTGTTCAATTAACTTTTTGTGCATTGGATAAAAGCCACAGACCATGCGTTGGTTCGGGATTACATCGAACAAAGAACAAAACAACAAATTTTTTTACTATAATAAAATTCAAATAAAAAAAATGTAATAATAATAATAACAAACAAACAATAAAACAATTATCTTTTGAAAAATCAACCAACTAAAATTAAATTTTTGAAAACATATTTTGAAAATTTAAGTATGGTAAAAACAACAAGAAAAGGAAATAATTCTTACTTTTTGCTCGCGTAGCACAACTATCTTTGTCTGCATTAATTCTCTTAACATCCTCGCGAAATTTCACATTCTGCGCAAAACCTCACAAAATTTTACAAATTTTCTTCAACAATGTCAACCTTTTCACACGACAAGTATCTTTGGATTCAAGACCATCAATTCTCATCTTGGAATGAGTCCCTAACTTCTGATTGACTCTATCAAGGTTGGTCCTTAATTTTTGACTCTCTTCCTGAGATTGATCATTAACTTTCAATTGTCATTTTAGAATCCGTCATTAACTTCTAATTCACTTATTTTTGAGGTCGGTCCTTAGTTTCCGACTCTCTTTCTGAGATTGATCATTAATTTTCATTTCTCATTTTAGAATGAGTCCTTAATTTCTAATTCACTTCTTGTTGAGGTCGGTCTTTAACTTCTAACTCTCTTCCTGAGATTGATCATTAAATTTCAATTCTCATTTTAGAATCAGTCTTTAACTTCTGATTCACTTCTTTTTGAGGTCCGTCCTTAACTTCTGACTCTCTTTCTGAGATTGATTATTAACTTTCAATTCTCATTTTCGAATCAGTCCCTAAATTCTGATTCACTCCTTCTTGAGGTCGGTCCTTAACTTCCGACTCTCTTTTTGAGATTGATCATTCACTTTCAATTCTCCATTTAGAATCAATCCTTAACTTCTAATTCACTTCTTTTTGAGGTCGGTCCTTTATTTTCGACTCTATTCCTAAGATTGATCATTAACTTTCAATTCTCATTTTAGAATCTGTCCTTAATATCTAATTCACTTCTTTTCGAGCTCGGTCCTTAACTTCTTACTCTCTTCTTGAGATTGATCATTAACTTTAAATTCTCATTTTAGAATCAGTCCTTAACTTCCGATTCACTTCTTTTCAATGTTGGTTTTTAACTTTTGACTCTCTTCCTGAGATTGATCATTAACCTTTAATTCTCATTTTAGAATCAGCCCTTAACTTTTGATTCACTTCTTTTCAAGGTCAGTCCATAATTTCTGACTCTCTTCCTGAGATCGATCATTAACTTTAAATTCTCAATTTAGAATTAGTCCCTAACTTCTGATTGACTTCCTTTTCAAGGTTTGTCCTTAACTTCTGACTCTCTTCCTGAGATTGATCATCAACTTTCAATTCTCATTTTAAAATCAGTCGTTAACTTATGATTCACTTCTTTTCAAGGTTGGTCCTTGTCTTCCGACTCTCTTCCTGAGTTTGATCATTAACTTTAAATTCTCATTTTAGAATCAATCCTTAACTTTTGATTCACTTCTTTTGAAGGTCGGTCCTTAATTTTCGACTTTCTTAACTTTCAATTATAATTTTAGAAACAATCCATAACTTCTGATTCACTTACTTTTTGAGGTCGGTCTTTAACTTCCGACTCTCTTCTTGAGATTGATCATAAACTTTCAATTCCCATTTTTGAATCAGTCCTTAACTTCTGATTCACTTTTTTTTGAGGTCGGTCCTTCACTTCCGACTCTCTTCCTAAGATTGATCATTAACTTTCAATTCTCATTTAGAATCAGTCCTTAACTTATTATTCACTTCTTTTCAAGGGCGGTCTTTAATTTCTGACTCTCTTCCTGAGATTGATCATTTTGATTCTCATTTTAGAAATAGTCCTTAACTTCTGATTCACTTTATTTTGAGGTCGGTCCTTACTTTTTGACTCTCTTCCTGAAATGGATCACTAACTTTCAATTCTAATTTTAGAATTAGTTCTTAACTTTTGATTCACTTCTTTTTTAGCTCGGTCCTTGACTTACGACTCTGTTCCTGAGATTGATCATTAACTTTCAATTCTCATTTTAGAATCAATCTGTAACTTCTGATTCACTTCTTTTCGAGGTCGGTCCTTAACTTCTAAC
>NEWO01000241.1:457660-492172 GCA_003013225.1 Phalaenopsis aphrodite | reverse complement strand
TAGAATCAAGCCTTAACTTTTGATTCACTCTTATGAGATCGGTCCGTAAATTCTGACTCTCTTCCTGAGATTGATCATTAACTTTCAATTCTCATCTTGGAATTAGTCCCTAACTTATGATTCACTCTTTTGAGGTCGATCCTTAACTTCTGACTTTATTTTGAGATTTATCATTAACTTGCAATTCTCATTTTCAAATCAGTCCCCAACTTTTGATTCACTTCTTTTTGAGGTCGGTCATTAACTTCTGACTCTCTTCTAGAGATTGATCATTAACTTTCAATTCTCATTTTAGAATCAGTCCTTAACTTCTTATTCACTTCTTTTTGTGGCCGGTCCCTAACTTCCGACTCTCTTTTGAGATTGATCATTAACTTTCAATTCTCATTTTGGAATCAGTCCTTAACTTCTGACTCTCTTTTGAGATTGATCATTAACTTTCAATTCTCATCTTGGAATCAGCCCCTAACTTCTGATTCACTCCTTTTGAGGTCCGTTTTTAACATTCGACTATCCATCTAGATTGATCATTAACTTTCAATTCTCATCTTAGAATTAGTCCCTAACTTCTGATTCACTCCTTTTGTGGTCGGTCCTTAACTTCCGACTATCCTTCGAGATTGATGCTTAACTTTGAATTCTCATTTTTGAATCATTCCCTAACTTCAGATTCACTCTTTTGAGGCCGGTCCTTAAGTTCCGACTCTCTTTTATGTTTGATCCTTAACTTGCAATCCTTATTTTGGAATCAGTCCCTAACTTCTTATTGACTCTTTTGAGGTTGGTACTTAACTTTCTACTCTCTTTTATGATTGATCCTTAACATTCAATCCTTATCCTGAAATTAGTCCCTAACTTCTGGTTCACTTTTTTGAGTTCAATCCTTAACTTCTGATTCTCTCTTTTGAGGTATATCATTAACTTTCAATTCTCATTTTCGAAATCAGTCCTTAACTTCTAATTTCCTCCTTTTGAGATCGGTCCCTAACTTTCGACTCTCTCTTTTGTGATTGATCCCTAACTTTCAATCCTCATTTTGGAATCAATCCTTAACTTCTGATTTCTTTCTTTTTGAGTCAATCCTTAACTTTCGACCCTCTTTTGAAATTAATACCTAAACTTCAATTCCCACCTTGGGGTCAACACTTACATATGATTCCTATCCTATATGAAAACATGAGAACTGATAACTTAAACCCACACTCTAATACCCAACGAGAGTTCCTACCTCATAATTTTGATCAAATATTTACCAACTAATTCCCCAGCAAAAACAAATAACACACTCAAATTCTACACTCCTTTTGTGTTTGTCGGCTTAGGATTCTATATTGGTTTTGTTGATCTCGTCGGTCAACACCAATACGTGCGGTGTGCTTTACCAGCACACCACACCTATTAGGGGTCCATTTATTGACTTCACTTTTGGTTAAGGTCTAGTTTTCCTCTTTAGTAGCCTAGGGTCTAGCGATAGGTCTCTCTTATTTACTATTCATAGAAAGCTAGAAAAGGAACCATCACAATTAAAAATTTTAAACACATCTTTACTTAACTTGAAGTTCCACATTGTGCTCCTAACCTCTAGCACTTAATAGGTGGGCTCATTATGGGGGAGCTCAAGGAGAGTTACCATAGGACTGCCTGACCTTTGGGTTGACCCTGGGTGTTGGTCTTGAGCAAAGGTACTCACCTTAATCACAATCACTCACACATACAAACCCAAAATTTTTTGACTTTGATCCCTTGATCCTATGAGAGACTCATGTAGATGGTCTCCTAGACTCACTAGCCCTAGGATAGGGTTTAGCTAGGACCAGTACATAGAGGACCCAAACGGGGATTCCATTGGTCCATGGATCATATAGGGTGGTTGGCACCCCAATTCTACCAAAAATATCAAACTTAGCCTTTCGCCCCAAAATCCCCCAAAACCTAAATTTCTTAAAACCCTAAAATTTGGTCAAAATCCTCTAATTCATCCAAAATACCCAAACTTGTTCAAAAATCAATTCAAACCTTTTGAAAATATCCAAATTACCCAAAATCACAAAAGCAATTGCCAAATTACCAAAATGCTCCTCCTTTAGCGCAAAATTCCAAAAATTCAAAAAATCCCAAAAATTCCAAAAACCTTCAAAATATTCCCAATTTCATTTTTTTCAACTACCACATGACCCAATTTAACCAATTTGACCATTTTGACCAAAACCCCCAAATTGCCTTTAAAGGCCTAATTTTCCCCAATTTCAAATTTAAACTCAAATTCACCTTCCATATGACAATTCTAAACCAAATAAAAGGCCAACTGGCCCATGCTTTTAGCCTAATTTTGATCTAAATCAAACCCTAATTTTGGCCATATGACTTAATCTCACCAAATTGAACCTATAAGTTACTCAATTTTTGACAATTTATGTTGAAAATTCTTCATAAAACTCATAAACATCAAAATTGACCTTCAATTTTCCTTAGTGAAGCCCTAATTTCATTGAATTTCAACCGAAATCCAAAAATCCCCAATTTTGCCCTAAATTGGCAATGTCTCAAAATTCCACCAAATTGATTGCCTTAACCCCAAAGTTGGCACCCAATTCATGTTGAAACCTCTTCACCACATTCCTATTGACCATTCTCAACAATCAATATGGACTTAGCCCAAGCCTAGCCCAATCTAGACCCAATCGAGCCCAACATGCTCAAATTGACCACAATCCCAAAATCATTCAAATTGAACCCTCATTTGAACTCAAAATCATTTCAAGTCTTAACCAAAAATCTTCATGACAATCATCTACATAATTTTGGTCAACTAATTGGACTCAAGGTCATCGCTAGCCAAGCCATAACCCATGCTTTGCCCAAATTGACCTACTTGGACCCCTTCACCAAAATTGACCTAGCCATGTCAAATTGGCCAAAGAAAGATCACCACAGCCACTAAGCCTTTCCTTTGGACTAGGCAAAACAACGCTAAACCCACCCAACCAAGCTATGGACCAATGGATCCATAAACTAAGGGATTCAAGCCCACTTTTGGGTCTTAAGCCAAGTGATAATTGAGCCTCCTCCTGGCTCACTTGACCCCTTGGCTCGCTCCCCTATCATTTCCGACTGGCTTAGTCACCGAAAAATGGCAAAACCGAGAGCCACCACCATGGAATCAAACCCAATTCAAACCTTGAGGCCACCTCATCTAATTTTAAGTTTAGAGCCTCTCTGCCCTCCAAATAGGCAGCACTTTGCACCCTTCAATTGACCCACAGAGCCAACATTGACCATTTTTATTAAAGCTCACCTGCATGGCCAAGGAGAGAGGTGCTGAAATTTTCTCAAAGAGACCCCTCCAAATTGCTCCCAGAGCCCTTTTAGGGCTTCCTTGATGCATCCCAAACAATACATTGCCCTAAATCCACTTGCCGAAGTTCAATTTTTGAGCTCAAAACCTAGCTGGAGACTAGGTATAGCTCTCCACACCTCTACACTCCACCAAAATCAAATTAAACTCGCTCACACTTTCACCACAGTGAAAGAAGACAAAGCCCCTTCAAATCTCCCTCATATAGAGCCCCTAGCATAACTCTAGACCAACACCTAAAATTAAGCTTGGTCGAATTCATACCTAGACCTTTCACCACAACAAGAGCAATCCCTGGCCTCCTTGAACCTCCATGAATGTGCTAGGATCCTTTGATTGAAGCTTCCCTTCTCAGAGCAAAGGTATTGTACTTCCTATATTCCCGAGCCTACTTTGATTCTCCATTTGATTAGAATAAGTTTGATAGCATGTTCACAATATGGATATGTTTGTCACACTTAGACAAGTCTATAAGATCAAACTAGAGGTAATTTGGTGGAGAAATGGGTGAGATCTTAGGGTTTTAGTGTTAACGGTCACATGTTAGCCTTTTAGGGACAATGGCGAGGAGCCGTCTGATCACACGTTTATCTCATCAATGGACGAGATTTGACCGGATGAATTCTTAGTGCGTGAACCACGGGACGGGTGGCTGCCGAGTAGGATGGCGGGACCGAACCAAAAGATGATGCGTGGAGCTTCAGAGATGCCAATGATGAGGTGGCGCCGTGCGTTTAAATAGAAAAATAGGTGTTTTCTGATTTAAATAAATAGCCCTAACTTTAGAAATTCATATCTTAGTGTAGATAAATCAGAAAAATAAAGTAAAAATACCCTCTTACTCAGTGAATAGAGGAGAACAATGTGGAGATGGTTTGAAGTTCGTTTGTGCATATTTTATTTTTAATTAATTAAATACTTTTTCGAGTCTTTTGGTTTTCCATGCATGTAGACATTTCACCACGGCTTGAACTTTTGACATGTTGTTGCCGCTATCTTAGGAAACATTTTCTGATTTTTTCAAAGTTAGAGGTGATCTCTAGACAGAGATTCATATTTTCCAAGTTTATGTTTATTATTTACATAAATTAATCATAATAATTAGCATGTTGCTTAGAAAGTTCCAAGAAAATTTTGGAAGGTTTGCCATGACCAGAGAATTCTTTGGAAAATTTTTCATGAGCCAAGTCATTAAAAGTGCACTTAATTTTCATAAACCCTAAGACACAAAGAAAATCAATTTTGGGAAACATAAACATCTAAATGACTTAATTTTAACTCTTCACTTTAATTTGAAGTTCAGAAAACTCCCCATAAAAAAATTGAAAATATTTAGAGCTTATTTGATAACTCAAATTAATTTTCTATGTTAAATGCCATTTTTAGCACTAAAATGATTTTTAATAATTAAAATATGACTAAAAAATTATATAAATTAGCTTTTGGAGTTCTGTGTGATCAGAGGAATTTTCTAAAAATAAAATGGTAATTAAAATAAAAACTTCATTTTTAGCCTATCATTACTATTTAAATAATTAACAAATGATAAAATCACAAAAATAACAAAATTCATGAAAATGTTCTAAATTGTTTCATAAGCACTTAAGAAGAATTGGAATATTTTTCCTGATTTTCTATGTGAAGATATTGAATTTTGAAGCTTAAAGTAATTTTTAAAGGCTAAAAATGGAATTTCACTAAAATAATTCTAACAATTCAAAGAAAAATCAAAAGAAAATGTGAAATTTGTTTGTTGGTTTCGTTGACCTCAAGGAGATTTAATAAAAATGTAAAAATTAATTTTCCACATTTAAAATTTTTTTTATTTAATAAATACTCCAAAAATTAAAATAGTTCTTATAATTCAAATAAAATTCAAAAAAATCATGAAATTTGATCCCAATGATTCTCTAGTCTAAGTCTACCTCCAATAAAAATTTAAAGGGATTGAGCTTTGCCTTGGTTATCGATTTTTCTTTCAAATATCCTATTTTTGCATAAAAATAAGTATGTAAATTAAATTGAAATTTAAAAAAACCACATTTTCTCCTCTGATGTCTTAATTTTCCTATGAGTAAAGTGTAATAAAAACTTCAAAGTCATTTGAATTAAATTTGATGAATTATGAAGTGATAGAGCCTTAGGGGCAAAAATGTAATTTTGGAAATTTAGCCTTAATTAACATTTAGGCTTAATTCAAGAAAAAGAAATGGGTAACCTCTAATCCTAATCAACATATTTGGATGATTGAAACACAAGGGGATTAATTGGTAAAAACCAATCTCATTTTTATTAATTAAAGGATAAATTTGTCATTTTCTTAAATTATTAAAATTTGAAAGTCTAGTGAACTAAATGATCCTAAACTTAAGGGCATGATTTTGGGTATTGATAACTCACTAATTTAACACCCTTAGTTGATGTTTAAATGACTTTCAAAAATGAATCATCATCACTTAAAATTCAATCTCTTTCAAAATATATAACTAAGACATCTACCAAAATTTTAAGGGCTTAGTTGTGACCTAAGCTAAATCAAATTAGGTTAAAAGAGGATTAGAAAAGTGAACATAATTAAAAATTGAACATCTTTAAAACACTGCAAGCCTAAATTAAAAAGTTGGCTAAGTGACTTGATGACATTAACTTGTCCCTTTAAGGGTCTTCACCCACATAATCCTCAAATTAAATGATATGTGATAATTAGCCTACTCTTAGGGATAATTGAAACATCAATGTTCATTGAGCATTAAAGGTATTTATAGGATGGGTTATTAAGAAACATAATAAGTTTAAAAAGAGCTCGAGACTTTTCACAAGACAGTGAGAGGGAGGGATGGACCTGCTTCTTTCTCAAGATCTGCTGGTCACCTCTGAGGTCTACTAAATATGTTTTGCTTAACAAAAATCATCCTTAATCAAATTAATAGGGAACCGCCAAGATATGACCTAGGGTTGGGTAAATAATTAAAATCTTACTTTTTCGCTTTATAAAATGCTCTCACAAGCATTTTGAGTTTCAGGTGGTGGTACAAGAAGACTCACCAGGTACGCTTTTTATAATTTATAATGTTATCTTTCTTATGCTTTTATACTGTACTTTTTATGCATAAAAAACTTTCCTGCTAAATAATAATGTCACTTCGTATAAAAACCAAAACTGCTAGGATGACCTTAAAACTAAAACCAAAACCCAAAACCAAAATTAAAATCAATCAAGATAAAAATCACGTCCACAACATTCAAATAAAAAACAACTCAAAATTTAATCATAAACATCACAAAAGCACCAATCATAACTAAATTAAGATGTCTCTATCGGATGATCGGGAATCCCTCCGAGGAGGTAACCTACGGTTGCTAACGAGGCTTCCCATAGTCTAAATGAAATTATAGAACTCATTAAGTTGAGTTTAGTAAATTCATTTAGACTAAAGTGAATCCAATAGAAAATAGTGGTACTGGAATGAGGGAGCCGTGGGATCCTAACTGGTGTCGCTCTAATCAACTTTAATATGCCCCATAAAATTTAAAGAATTTCAACCATAAGGCCACTTGATTTGACATCATAACTTGACACCATAGAAAACTTAAACTCGTCACGGAGAGGAGCTTGGAACTAGCATGGTGGGCAGCACGGCCATCTTCTACAACAAAACATGTCTACACCAGCTAAACCCTTCCTTCTTTAAAATTAAACAACAAGCCATAGAACTTCAAGGTAGTGTTCTTATGCAACATAAATCCTCAAGTCATATTTAGGCCTTTTTATAGCTCTGTTGTACAATATAAGCCCTAACTCACCTTAGGATTTTAAGGTTGTCGTCCGTCACGACTTGAACCCTCACATCTTCCTGGCTATTTGTGTGATCGTTTCACACGAAAGTAAGCCCTAACAAATAAAATTGGCAGGATGAAACACCTAAATATTTCTCCTTAAAACTGAAGCCAAACATTAGGATAGCTTGGGAAGTCATAGAGGTTCTCCTTTGGATCCATGACATCCCTTAGTTCTTCCTCCATTGTATTCTACAACAAAATGCTCCAAATTTGAGCCAATCCCATTTCACACCTCTTTCTTCGATTTCATTGAAAAGTCCTATCCTTTTGACCTCCTTAAAGATAACATCTCTTGATTTTTATCGAGAGTTTTTATAGGTGACTTTGGTCATTTAGGATGTAATTAACTATAGTCGTTTTCCCTTATAGGAAACTTTTTCCGAACCCAGCTTAATATAAAACCAATTTAATTCTTCATATTAAATAGGGAAAATTATCGACAAATAAAACAGTTTTGCAGACCAAAAAAACTTCATATATTTCTCAATTTATTTGATCGAGTCTCATCCTCAAGTCTTGTGTTTATCCTTCGAGATAAATACAAGATTTGTGGTACAACTTTGTCATTTAACTATGAAAAATATGGGGTCTGTTTGATTTCATATTTTTCTAAACTTTAAACTATATGTAAATTAAAACATCGTTTCAAAGCGAGTGACAATATTTTTGATTCCGGCGGCCGTCAGCTTCGAACGGGCAACTCAACGTTTCTTTGACCTAAGGGGACCTCTAATAATTTTCTCATGAAGAAAACTTTATTTTGGATGGTTAAGTAAAAATCAAATTTGAAAATACTACTTTCTAATTTTAAATAATTATTTAAATTAAATTAAAATTTTCAAAAATCCACATTTTCTCCTTTGATGTTTTAATTAGCCCATGGATATGACACTTTAATTTTTTAAAAGTCGATTGAATTATGATTAATGAGTTATGAGTTGAAAAGCCCCAAAGGCAAAGGGTTAACTTTAGATTTTTGTGCCTTAATCAAAATTTAGGATTAATCAAAGGAAAAATGGGCAACTTTGATCCTAATAAACACTTTTGAATGATTGAATACAATGAGATTAAAAGGTACAAAATCACTTGCCACCTTTTCCATAATAAGAATAAAATTGTAATTTCCTTAATTTTCATGACTTGGAAGTTAATAAAAATTAAATGATTCTCAAGTGATGGGTTTGAGTTCGGAAGTTAATATTCCATTAATTTTAAGCCCATGATTTATGACAATGTGATCTTTCAATAAGAATGCATGACATTTTAATCAAAATTTTGTTAATTACCATTTCACTTATTGTGGTTGTTGAGGGTTTGGTAGTGACATAGGCTTGATATTCAAACTCATTTGATCAGTTGTAGAAGATAACATGATTCATGATTAACACTTTTCTTTTACACTACAAGCCCAATTTTAACTTTGGAAACTAAAACCTTTACTTACTTAAATTTGCCTTAGGGGCTCCCATCCACATAAATCTTAAATGAAATATTGATTGATTAATGGAGTGTCCTGGCCTTAAGATAAAAAAAAACATCAAGTTTCCTTGAGCAATGGAATAACCTTAGCATAACCTTGGATGATTAATAGAATGATAAGATAAGTTCAAAATGAACTCAAAATATTTCAAGAAATCTTCAAAGTGGTTCACAGTCATGCTTAGAGCACTATGAAACCTCTTGAATATTTTGAATGACAAATTGAACTTGCTATATTTTGTTTTAAAATCATCCACTAAGAGCTTCCGAGACTCAATAAAGCCTTAACTTTGGGTTTGATAGCTATACCTTCATTTACTTCTACAATTTGAATTCCTTGCAAAATTATATACATATTGCCAAAGCTAACCTTTCAGGTGAGGAGCGGGAATAATCGACATGTATTGCTTTCAAGTTATTGCATTTGCTTTTCATACCTCTTATTTCTTGCTTGCATGCTTAAAGTTACCCTGCATGTCAAAACCAAAAATAAAAACTAAACAAGATGAAATTTAATTCCATAAAATTCAAAATATAAGACAACTCAAAATTTAATCACAAACAAAATAAAACAAAACTTGCAACTAAATTAAGACGTCTTTATCGAATGATCGGGAATCCACCAGACGATGTAACCTGTGGTTGCTAACAAGATTTCTCATAGTTTAAATGAAAGTACTGAACTCATTAAGTTGAGTTTAATAAATTCATTTGGACTAAGTTAATCTGAAAGAAAATAATGGTGTCAGAATGAGGGAATCGTTGGATTCTAACCGGGGTCGCTCTAATCAACTTTAACGTCCCCCATAATATTTAAATAGCTATAACCTTAGGAAACATACAATTTGACATCAGAACTTGACACATTAGAAAACTTAAACTCGCCATAACGAGGAGCTTGGAGCTAGCATTGTGGGCAGCATGGTCATCTTCAACAACAAATCATGTCTACACCAGCTAATCCATTCTTTAGAATTAAACATCTAGCCATATGACTTCGAGGTTGTTTGCCTAGTGCAATGTAAGTCCTCAACTTTTCTTTAGGCTTTTGTATGGCTCTGCTATACAATATAAGCCCTAACTCGCTTTAGGATTCTGAGATTGTCGTTCATCACGATCTAAATCTTCAAATCTTCCAGGTTATTTATATGAACGTTTCTTACGAATGTAAGCTCTAATTAATAAAACTGGCGAGATGAAAGATTCAAATATTTCTTCTCTAAATTAAAGTGAAACTATAGGGTAGCCTGGTAAGTCACTAAGGTTCTTCTCAAGATCTGTGATATCTCCTAGTCTCTCTTATTTTGAATTCTATAATAATGTTCCAAATTTGAGCCATTATCCTTTCAGACCTCTTCGCCCGATCTTGTTGAAAAGTCCTATTCCTTTAACCTCTTTGAAGAAATATCCCCTGATTTTTATGGATAGTTTTTTTAGGCGACTTCGGTTGTTTAAGATGTAATTAACTATAAGGTCTTGCCTTTATAAGAAACTTTCAAGAACCCAACTTAATATAAACTCTATTTATTTCTTTGTATAAAATAGGAGAACTGTTAACTTATAATAAAATGGTTCCGCAGACCAAAAAGATGTCATATATTTCTTAATGTATTTAATCGAGCCTCACCCTTAAGTCTTGTGTTTATCTTTCGGGATAGATACATAGCTTGAGATTTAGTGCTCTTTCATTTAAACTATTAAAGCTATGAGATTAGTTTGATTTCATATTTTTCTAAAAAAACTATATATATATATATATATATATAATTAAATTTCCCTCCGAAGCGGGCTGCGGGATTCCGATCTCGGCGATCGACAGCTTCCACAGGATGACACCATAAAAATAGTGCCGACAATGTATGTTAAGCAAAATGCAATTAAAATTGCTAAGTTAACTAAACTATTTGTTAAACTTCAAAAGTAAACTTATTAAGACTAAACAAAGTTTTGTAATGAGAAGTTCAAATTTAAGAAATTATCCTTCCCCTTATACAATGAGTTTATGGATTATAAAGTAATCAAAATCATTTAAAATTACATATATAATTGTATTGTGTCAAATAGGAGTTGGTTAGGTTGAGAGGATACTGGCTGACACTCTAGAGCTCCCACTTCTCCCTCTCTTGAGGGCTAACAATCTCTCTTTAGTTTCCAAACAACTAGAACAAATTGGGGATTTTAGTCTGTCACCCTAAAATCTTTAATTTGGCACCCATCAAAATATATTTCTTTATTTATTTGCACTCAATCCCATGGACTACATTCTCACCCATGAAAATAAATGTGACTTTTACCATGTTGTAGAAAGCATAGCTCTTTTGGATATTATGTTTCTCAATAAATTTTAAAATTTAAATTGGGTAGAACAAAAAGTAAATGAATATAAAAGTTCAAATCATCACAATTTATTGACATTTATAACCTTACATAACAAAATTAATTCTTCACAAAACCATATATCATTATAGGGAGAAGGATAAAGAAGACTACTTAGAATTTAGGAGAAGGATACAAAAAAACTTAGATTTTATAAATCGAAAAAGAGTTTACAAAATAGACAAAAGGAAATAACACAACTTATCTCACACTCCTCAAGCAAATCCCTTGAAGTTCCCATTAAGCAGTTTCTCTCTTTACAATCACACTCAATTCTCTCTTAAAAATGTAATGAAGAAGAAATCTCTCACCTTCCCTCTCCTCTTACAACCTAGAAGAAAAACCTAACACTTCATCAAAAATCTCTCTCACGTCACCCTTAGACCCCTCCTTCTGAATCTCATGCAGGAATCAGTAGACTCCTCTTTTATTTAGGGTCAGCTTTCCTTTTGAAATTAGCTCAAAATTCCTTCTTTTTTCTCGAAAGGCACACCTCTTCACATCAAGAGACAAGTCCCTTCATCCAAAAGTCATATATCTTCATTCAAGAGCCTTCCTAAATTGTCTAGATGTACTGAATCACTCCATGGGAGGTGTGAATTGTTTAGAGCCTTCTAGAACCACTCAAAAATAGTCAATAACTGCCTCACTCAATCTTAATTAATCTCTAGCATCAGTTTTAGTGCCTCTAGTGTCAATGTATTGAAGTTCCACATTGTTCTCTAGTTTCTAGCACGTTTAGTGCCTCTGACATCATCTCTCTGTATAATGGGGACTCTGGCGCCAGTTCTGGAGCCTCTGGCACCAGGATGCTGAAAAGGTTCATTTTGACTAAAAATTTCCTCCTGTTGTTCCTTTTTGCTCGAAATGCCTAAAATCAATATAATGCAACAAAACATGAAAATACCCTTCTTTAATTTGCAATATAAGTAGATTTAAGCGTATAATGTATACATAAAATTTCCTCTTTTTTATGTGTATCAAAATCCCCCAAACTTAAATATTACTTGTTCTCAAGTGACTCTTTTACTACATAAAAATATGAGTTACGGTAGAGATTAACTTAAAAACTTCTATAATTTGGTTTCATAATATAAAAGTATAACTTAAGTAAAAACTTTTAATAACTTAGATTAAAACTGAAAGTATAAGAAAACTTAGTAGTTAAGTCTAAGATTACTGAATCTCCATTCATTTCGAGAAGAATTATAATTTGGAATATCAAAGATACTTAGAGTGCCCATATGAAAAAGAATTTCATGAAAACTTTATTAGTAAGGATGCAAATACTCAAATACAAGTCTAGAAATTGTAATAAAGCCTTTTTCCTCATGTTGATTAGGCATCTCCTAAAGCTTCTCCTCCCATAACTTTCTTTTTTTTCTCTTTCTTTAGGATCATTTTCAATCCTTTCTTTTCTTTTCTTTTTCAAGTGAGTATTACTATATCTGGATAACCTTTAATAATTTTTAACTTCACTATCCCCTTCTTGATGTTAAAACTTCTTACCTTCCTTCAATTTATAAATTCATATTAGCATTGAAGATTTTTTCATAAAATCTCATTCTTTTCTTCTAATATGAAACTCTAAGATTTATAATATTTCTAAAGTACAGTTTCCTTTACTTTAAATAGAAAAATTATAGTCTTATTCTTTCATACTAAATATCTTAACTCTAGAATTGACCTTCATTATTAAAGATTTTTGCTTAAATTTACCATAGTGTTTACTAACAAAAATATAGTTAATTGACGTTAAACTCTCATACCCAACATCATCTTAAATTAATTTTTAAAAATATAGTTAATTGAGGACAAATAAAATTTAGTTTACTTCTTTCAAAGAAATTTTTCTTTCCGCCAAACTTAGATTTTTATAATAATAAGTAAAGCATGTAGTACAAAATTGTAGGTGAAAAAAACATTAAATACAAAATTATAAAGCTAACCTATATAGGTTTCTAAATATTATACTTGGCTCTGTACAATGCAGGTACTAATTTAAAACATACAAGCTTTAAAGCATCAAATGAAGCATAATAAAACATAAGATTTGCTAAGAAAAGGTAAATTAAAAACATAAGTAGTAAATTAAAGAAACTAATAATGCTGAAATAAAAAATCTATAGTTTACATCTATACATACAACAAGTACAATAGTTCCATAAAAAAAACACATATATTGTCCAAATCATACCAACAAAAACAAAACAACACAAACACAAAGAATGAAAACAACTAGTACCCCAAAAAATTATCATTCATCATCTTCTTCATCTTCTTCTTCCTCTTCTACTTCTTTCTCTTCTTCAAAGTTATCTTGCACATAAGGAATAAATCTGAGGCATGTAGAAAATTATATAGTATGATCACCCCTAAGATATCTAACCATAGCCTCTTGATATGCAATATCTTGTTGTACTCTTCTCTACATATAATCATCATTGTGAGCATTTCTTAATTCCAAACCACCTATTCTATTCTACATTGCTATAATATTTGGTTGCTAAATCATTAAATTTTCCATAAAATTATCAAGTGAGTAAGTAATGGAAGTAGATGGTATTGCAACAGATGTAAAGGGTTTATCACTATTTTTAGTTTTAGATCTAGCAAATGATTAAATTTTATGAACTGTGGGTTTTCCTATGGTTTTAAGTGGTTGCAAAATTTCTTTATTTTTATCAAATTCTACTCTGGATTGTTCATATAAAGTGGAAATTAGGGCAGAATAACCTAAACCACTAGCAATTCCACTTCTAACAATAATGTTGACCTCACTTTTGGTTTGAGTTCTAGTTTTCCTCTTTTGTAGCCTAGGTTCTAGCCATAGGTCTTTCTTATTGAATATTCCTAGAAAACTAGAAAAGGAACCCTCACCATTAGAAATTCTAAATTCCTCTGTACTAAACTTGAAGCTCTACATATTGGTCCTAACCTCTAACACTCAGTAGGTGACATCAATATGAAGGAGCTCAAAGTGAGTTCCCGTAGGACTGCTTGCCCTTAGGATTGACTTTGGGTGTTGGTATAGAGCTAAGGCACTCACTATAATCACCTTACTCACAATCACTCAATACCTTAAACCCAAAATTCCATGACTTTAATCCATTGATCCTTTGGGAGACTCATGTAGATGGTCCTCTAAACCTACTAGCCCTAGGTTGGGGTTTAGCTAAGATCAGTACTTAGAGGACCAAAATGGGGTTCCCATCAATTCATAGCTCATTTCAAGTGGTTGGCACCCTAATTCTACCAAAAATATTCAACTTGGCCCTTTGCCCCAAAATTCCCCAAATTACCTAAGTACCCTTGAAACCCTAAATTTGGCCAAAATTCGCAAATTTACCCAAAATACCAAAATTTGCTAAAAAATCATTTCAAACCTTTTGAAAACATCAAAATTACCAAAATTCACTAAATAATTGCCAAATTGCCAAATTACCAAAATGCCCCATAGCCCAAAATTTCAAAAATTTCAAAAAATCCCATAAATTTCCAAAACCTTTCAAATATTCCAAATTTCATTTTTTGCAACTACAACATGACCCAATTTGATTAATTTGACTATTTTGACCAAAACCCCCAAATTGCCTTTAAAGGCCCAATTTCCCCAAATTCACCCAAATGGCCATCAAATTGGGCCCAATTTTTTCAATTTCAATACTAAACTGAAATTCACCTTCCATATTACCAATATAAATCAAATACAAGCTCAATCAACCCATTAATTGAGCTCATATTTGATCTAAATCAAACCCCCAATTTTGACCATATGACTAAATCTCACCAAATTGAAAATATAGCCTACTCAATTTGCTACAATTGAAAACTCTTCATAACACTCTTACACATCAAAATTGACCTTCAATTTTGCTTGGTGAAGTCCCAATTTTATTTAATTTTGACCCAAGTCCAGAAGCCCCAATTTTGCCCTAAATTGGCCATACCTCAATATTCCACCAAATTGATTGCCTTAACCCAAAAATTGGCACCCAATTTATGTTGAAAACTCATCATCACATTCCTATTGACCATTCTCAATAATGAATTTGGACTTTGCCCAAGCCTAGCCCAATCTAGACCCAAGTTTAGCCCAACATGCCCAAATTGACCAAAATCCTAAAATCCTTCAAATTGAGCCTCTATTTGAACTTAAAATCATTTCAAGTCTTCACCAAAAATCTTCATGACAATCATCTACATAATGTTGATTAATTAATTGAGCTCAAATTCTTGGCTAGCCTAGCCCAAACACAAGCTTTGGCCATTTTCACCCACATGGAACTCTTCATCAAAAATTGACCTAGCGATGTCAAATTGGCCAACCAAAGGTCACCACAGCCAATGCTATGGACCAATTGGTCCATAAAATAAGGTATTTATGCCAATATTTGGGTCTTAAGCCAAAATCATCACCATTATGACTAACCCTTGGGGTAACTGATAATTGAACCTCCCCATGGCTCACTTGACCTCTTGGCTAGCTCCCCTGTCCTTGCTTGCGACCTAGGTTCCGGAAAACACCAAAATAGTGAGCCACCTCCCCTAAAACAAAACCAAATTCAAACCTTGAGGCCACCTCATCCAATTTTAAGATTAGGGCCTCTCTGCCCTCCACATAGGCAGTACTTTGCACCCTTCAATTAACCCACAGAGTCACCATTGAACATTTTAAAAAAAGTTCAGCTCCATGTCCAAGGGGAGAGGTGCTAAAATTTTCTGAAAGAGAGACCTCCAAATTGATATCACAGCCTCTTTGAGTCCTCCTCAGCTCAGGACAAGCATTTCCCCCAATTGAACCCCACTGTGGAAGCTCAATTTTGAGCTCAAACTTCTGTCAAAACTAGGACAAAACTTCCCACAGCTCCACAGTCCACCAAACTCCAATTAAACTCACGTACACTATTACCACAGTGAAAGAAGAAGAAGCCCAATCAAATCCACCTCTTACATAGCCCCTATCATAGCTCTAGACCAACTCCTGAAATCAAGCTTAGTCGAATTCATACCTAAACCTTTCACCACAGCAAGAGGCTCAATCCCTAGGCTCCTTGGACCTCAAAGAATATTTCAAGCACCTTTGATTGAAGATTCCCTTCTCAGAGCAAAGTTATCAAACTTCTCATCTTCCTGAGCCTATTTTGATTCTCCATTTGATTTGGGTTAGTTTTATGGCATGTTTAGTGTATGGATATGTTCTACTAGTTAAGATGAGCATTTTAAAAAAATTGACTTGATTTGGTTGAGAAATGAGCGGGATATCAAAGGTTGAAAATGAATGTTTCTCTGGCTAGGGCATTAGGGACGATGATCACTTGCCGTTGGATCGCGCGTGTATCACACAAATGACTCTGATCACGCCAGATGGAGAGACGAAACGAAAAAGCGGGACACGTGGCTATTGGCGTGGAAGGCGGTTTCAAATGGGAACGTGCCATGTTGAGCTTGAGAGCCGCCGCAGGTTGACGCGGTGCCACATCACTTAAATAGAGAAATAGGGTGTTTTTTCTTTATTTAATTCCCTAAAATTTAAAAAGTCATATCTTAGTGTAGAAAAATTAAAAAAATAAAATAAAAATACACTCTTAAGGAGAACAATATTGAAATGGTTTGAAATTCATTTGATGCATATTTTATTTTTAATTAATTAAATATTATTTTGAGTCTTTTGATTCTCCATGCATGTAGACGTTTCACCATGGCTTGAACTTTTGGCATGTTGTTGCCTCTGTCTTAAGGAACATTTTTTGATTTTTCCAAAGTTAGAGGAGATCTCTAGATAGAGATCCATATTTTTTCAAGTTTATGTCCATTATTTGCATAAATTAATCATAATAATTAGCATGTTGCTTAAAAAATTCCAAAAAAAATATTAAAGGTTTACCATGATAAGAGAACCCTTTGGAAAATGTTTCATGCACCAAGTCATTAAAAATACACTTAATTTTTACAAAGCCTAAAACACAAAGAAAGTCAATTTTGGTAAACATAAACATCTAAAAGACTTGATTTTAGCTCTCCACTATAATTTGAAGTTCATAGAACTCCCCATAAATATTTCAAAATATTTGGAGCTCATTTGATAACTTAAATTGATTTTTTAAGTTAAGTGTCATTTTTAACATTAAAAAGATTTTTAATAATTAAAATATAACTAAAAAAATACAAAAAAATAGTTTTTAGATTTCTCTGTTATCAGAGGAATTTTCTAAAAAAAATGGTAATTAAAATAAAAACTTTATTTTTAGCTTATTTTTAATATTTAAATAATTATAAATGATAAAAATAAACAAATAAAAAAATACATGAAAATGTTCTAACTTGTTTCTTAAGCACTTAGGAACAATTAGAATATTTTTCCTAATTTTCTAAGTGATGATATTGAATTTTGAAACATAAAATAATTTTTAAATGCTAAAATGGATTTTCACTAAAATAATTCTAACAATTCAAAGAAAAATTAGAAAAATGTGAAATTTGTTTCTTTGGTTTTCTTGACCTAAAAAATTTTTAATAAAAATATAAAACTGAATTTTCCACATTTAAAATATTTTATAGTTAATAAATGCTCCAGAGATTAAAATAATTTTAAAATTCAAATATTACTCAATAAATCATAAAATTTGGTCCTAATAGTTCTCTACTCCAAGTATACCTCTAGTAAAAATTTAAAGGGATTAGGCTTTATCTTGTTTAAGTTATGGATTTTTCTTTAAAAAATTCTATTTTTGCATAAAAATAAATATGTAAATTAAATTAAACTTAAAAAAATCACATTCTCTAGTCTGATGTCTTAATTGACCTATTATTAAGGTGGGATAACAATTCCAAAGTCATTTTAATAAAATTTGACAATTTATGAAGTGATAGAGCCTTAGAGGCAAAAGTGTAATTTTGGAAATTTGGCCTTAATTAATATTTAGGCTTAATTCAAGAAGGGGAAATGGGGCAACCTTTGATCTTGATTAACATATTTAGATGATTGAAACACATGGGATTAATTGGTAGAAAATAATCTCACTTTTCTTAATTAAAGGATAAATTTGTAATTTCCTTAAATTATTAAAATTTGGAAGTCTAGTCAACCAAATGATCCTAGACTTAGAGGCATGATTTTGGGTGTTGATAACTCACCAATTTAATACCCCTATTTAATGGTTCAAATGACTTTTAAAAATTTTTGATAATGAATCATCATAACCTAAAAATTCAATCTTTTTTTTAAAAAAATAATAATAACTAAGATATCTAACAAAATCTTAAGGGCTTAGTAGTGACCTAAGCTAAAGCAAATCTGATTAAATGAGGATTAGAAAAGTAAATATAATTAAAATTGAACACCTTTAAAACACTACAAGCCCAAATTATAAAGTTGGCTAAGTGACTTGATGACATTAACTTGCCTCTTTAAGGGTCTTCACCCACATAATTCCCAAATTAAATTATAAGTGATAATTACCCTACTCTTTGCGATAATTGAAACATCAATGTTCACTGAGCATTAAAAGTTTTTACAGGATGAGTTATTAAGCAACATAATAAGTTTAAATGAGCTCGAGACTTTTCACCAAGCAGTGAGAGGGAAGCATAGACCTGCTTCTTTCTCCAGAGCTGTTGGACACCTCAGAGGTCTACTAAACTTAATATGTTTTGCTTGACGAAATCATCCTTAACCAAGTCAATAGAGACCCACCAAGATATGACCTAGGGTTGGGTAGATAACCAAAACCTTTCTTTTCTGCTTTATGTAAAATGCTCTCAAATGCATTTTGAATTTCAGGTGGTGGAACGAGAAGACTCACCTGGTACGCTTTTTATAGTTTATGGTGCCATCTTTCTTGTACTTTCATACTGTACTCTAGTATGCTTACAAAACTTGCATGCTAAACAACGATGTCACTCTGCATGAAAACGAAAAACTTCTACGATAGCCCTAAAACCAAAATCAAAACTAAAATTAACCAAGATAAAATTCATCGCCACAACATTCAAAATATAAAACAACTCAAAATTAAATCATAAACATAACAAAAACCACAATTATAACTAAATTAAGATGCCTCTATTTGATGAACGGGAATAGAGGTGGTAACCTACGGTTGCTAATGAGGCTTCCCACGGTCTAAATGAAATTATGGAACTGATTAAGTTGAGTTTAGTAAATTCATTTAAACTAAGGGAATCTAATAGAAATAGATTGTGTCAGAATGAGGGAACCACAAAATCCTAGCCGGTGTCGCTCTAATCAACTTTAACATCCCTCATAAAATTTAAAGAACAACAACCAAAGGACCACCAGATTTGACATCATAACTTGAAACCCTAGAAAACTCAAACTCATCACGACAAAGAGATTGGAGCTAGAATGGTGAGCAGCTCAGCCATCTTCAACAGAAAAACCTGTCTTGCCCTACTAAACATTTACTTCCTTAGAATTAAATAACTATTGACCTCACTTTTGGTTGAGGTTTTGTTTTTCCTCTTTAGTAGCCAAAGGCCTAGCCATAGGACTTTCCTATTGACTATTCTTATAAAACTAGATAAGGAACCCTCACCATTAGAAATTCCAAACTCTTTTCTACTCAACTTGAAGTTCCACATATTGATCATAACCTCTAGCACTTAGTAGGTGGGGTCACTATGGGGGAACTCAAGATGAGTCACCCTTAGGACTGCTAGACCTTAGGGTTGACCCTGGGTGTTGGTCTAGGGCTTAAGGCACTCACTTCACTCACAATCACCACTACCATAAACCCAGAATTTCCTGACTTTGGTCCCTTGATACTTTTGGGAGAGTCATGTAGGTGGTCCCCTAAACCCACTAGCCCTAGGCTAGGGTTTAACTAAGACACCTACATAGAGGACCCAAAATGGGGTTTCCATTGGTTTATGGCATATTGATGGTGGTTGACACTCCAACTCTACCAAGATAACCAACCTACCCTTTTGCCACTAAATTCCCCCAAATTACCTAGATACCCTTGGGACCCCAAATTTGGTCAAAACTCCCAAATTTACCCAAAATACCCAAGTTGGTTCAAAAATCATTTCAAACACCTTTAAAGAACCCAAACTACCCAAAATCACCAAAATTGGCCAAATTATCAAAATGCCCCATCTTTAACCCAAGATTCCAAAAATTCCAAAAAATCCCAAAAAATCCCAAAACCTCCCAAATATTGCCAATTTCATTTTTCTCAACTTTGATCAAAACCTCAAATTTCCCTTTAAAGGCTCATATTTTCCCCAAATTACTCCAAATGTTTATAAAATTGGTCTCAATTTACCATAATTTCAATTTTAAACTCTAATCCACTCTTGATGTGACCAATCTAGACCAAATCCAAGCTTAATTAGTCCATCAGTTGAACCCAATTTTGATTTAGATCAAAACCCCAATTTTGGCCCCATGACTTGGTTCTACCAAATTGAACCCATGGCCTACTCAACTTACCGCAATTTGTGTTGAAAAACCTTCATAACATTCCTAAACATCAAATTTGACCTTCAATTGGCCTTGATGAAGCCCAAATTTCATTTAATTTTAACTTAAGTCCAAAAATCCCCAATTTTTAGTCAAATTAGCCATGTCCCCAAACTTCACCAAATTAAAGACCATAACCCCAAAATTTCCACTCTATGTCTGCATGAAAAATCTTCACAACATCTCCCTTGATCATGTAGACCATTTAATTTGGACTTAGCCCAAGGCTAGCTCAACCTAGACCCATGTCTAACCGATCATGCCTAAATTGAAAAAAATTCAAAAATCCCTCATATTGACTCACCAATTGAACTCGAAATCACTTCAACCCGTCAACAAAAATATTCATAACAATCATCTACACAATGTTGATCAGTCATTTGAGTCAATTGACATGGTTAGATTAGCCGAAACTCAACTTTTGATCACTTGGACCCACATTGAACCTATGCACTAAAGGTGGCCTAACTATCTTAAAGTTATCAAATTAATGACTCCACAACCATAAGTTGGACCCTAGTGAACAGCTTAAACCACATGAAACCACCTAAGCTAAGCCATGGATGAAAGGTCCCCTAAATCAAGGGATTTAATGCCATATTTGCTTAAGCCTTGGATATTTTTGCCAAAATAAAGCCTAAAATCATTAAATTGTTGTGACATATTGCCCTGGCTCACATGACCTCCCTAGCCACCTCCCCTGGCCAGCCGACCGGCTAGCCTAATGGCCGAAATATGGCCAAACCAAGAGCCACCCCCATGGGAATAAACCCATTTCAAACCTAGAGGTTACGTCATCCAAATTGAAGCTTAAAGCCTCTCTGCCCTCCACCTAGGCAGCACATTTCATCCCCCAATTGGCCATGACAGCAAGCCTAAGGCCATTTTGATAAAATGCCCCACTTCACGGCCATAGAGAGAGAGAGCTAAAAATTCCTCTAAGAGACTTTCCCAAATTTATCCTAAAGCCTCTTTGAGACCTCCTCAGTGTAACCTAACCACCACATTGCCCTGAATCCTCTTTCTGGAGCCCAATTTTTGAGCTTAAAACCTTGCAGGAGATAGGACAAAGTTCTCCACACCTCTAAACTCTCCCAAACTCAATTTAAACTCACCCACACCTTCACAACATTGAAAGAAGCCAAAGCCCCATCAAATCTCCCTTCCATAGAGCCTGTAGTATAGACTTTGATCAACACCTGAAATCGACCTTTGTCAAATTTGGGTCTAGGTATTTCACCGTAATAAGAGGCTTAATCTCTAGCTTCTTTGGACCCCACTAATGTGCCGAGATTCTTTAATCAAAGCTTCCCTTATTAAAGTCAAGGTATTGAACTCCCGAGCCTATTTGGATTCTCTATTTGATTAGGCTAAATTTAATTGCATGATTACTGTATGGATATGTTCGTCTCACTTAGATGAGTCCATAGGATCAAACCCGGAGTAATATGGTTAAGTCTAAGCTGAGATCTTAGGGTTTTAGTGTGGACGGTCATGTGATCACTCTATCGGGGACAATGATGGGGAGCCACCCGATCGCGTGTGTATTAGATGAATGGTGGAGATTGAGCCGGACAGTGTTTCCTTACATGAACCGCGGGCCGAGTCAGCGGCTACGTGGATGGTGGCGTCCAACCAGAGCTCGCCACACATGCCTTTGGTGTTGCCTAAGATACAGTCAGCGCCGCACGTTTAAATAGAAAAATAGGGATTTTCTTATTTAACTAAATAGCCCTAGCTTTAAAAATTCATATCTTGGTGTAGAAAAATCATAAAAATAAAATAAAAACACTCTCTTGATCAGTGAATAGAGGAGAACAATGTGGAAATGATTTGGAGTCCATTTGATTCATTTTTTATTTATAATTAATTAAACACTGATTTGAATATTTTGATTCTCCATGCATGTAGTAATATCACCATGGCTTGAAATTTTAGCATGTTGTTGCCTCTGTCTTAGGGAACATCCTCTGATTTTTCCAAAGTCAGAGGAGGTCCCTAGACAGAGATCCATATTTTTAAAGTTTATGTTTGTTATTTGCATAAATAAATCATGATAATTAGCATGTTACTTAGGAAATTCCAAGAAAATTTTGGAAGGTTTACTATGACCAGAGGACCCCTTGGAAATAATTTCATGAGTTAAATCATGAAGAATACACTTAATCTTCACCAATCCTAAAACAAAATATAAAATTAATTTTGAAAAATAAAAACAATAAAATGACTTAATTTTTTATCTCCACTATTATTTAGGATTCGTAAAGCTCACTATAAAAATTTTAAAGCATTTTGAGTCCATTTGATGGCCTAAATTGATTTTTCAAGTTAAATATCTTTTTTGGCACTTAAATGTTTTTTAAAAATCAAAATATAACTCAAAAATTTATAAAAACTTGTTTTTTGAGTTCTCTGTGATTAGGGGTATTTTATAAAAATAAAATGATATTTAAAATAAAAACTTGATTTTTAGCCTATTTTTAAATATTTAAATATTAAAAAAACTATAAAAATCACAAAAATAATAAATTTCATAGAAATGTTCTAAATTGTTTCCTAAGCACTTCAAAATAAATAGGATATTTTTCATGATTTTATAAATAAAGATACTAAATTTGAAAACTTAAAAATAATTTTTAAAGGCTAAAATGGATTTTCACTAAAAAGAATTCCAATAAATTATATAAAACTTAGAAAAATCTAAAATTTTCTCCTCTGGCTTTTCTGACCTCAGGAAGATTTTTCAAAAATACAATACTTAATTTTCTCCATTGAAAATATTTTATATTTAATAAATACCCTAAAAATTAAAATAATTCTTAAATTCAAATAAAATTTAAAAAATCCTGAATTTGGTCTGAAGGCTTCTCTGGTCTAGGTCTACCTCCAGTAAAACAATTTAAGGATTAGAATTTAACTTAGTTAAGTTAGAAATTTTCTTTGAAAAATACTATTTTTGCATGAAAATAATTATCTAAATTAAATTAAAATTTAAAAAATCAAATTTTCTCCTCTGATGTCTTAATTGAACCATGAATGAGGTAGGATAAAAATTTCAATGTCATTTGGATTAAAAATGAAGAATTATGAAATGTTAGAGCCTTAAGGGTAAATTTGTAATTTTGAAAATTTTGCCATAATTAACATTTAGGCTTAATTCAAGGAGGGAAATGGTCAACCTCTGATCTTAATTTGGATGTTTGAAACACAAAGGTTAATTGGAAGAAACCAACCTCACTTTCTTAATTAAAAAAATAAATTAATAAATTTCTAAATTATTAAAATTTGGAAGTTTATTAAAATAAAATGAACTTAGGACTTAGGGATATGACTTTTGAAGTCAATAATTCATGAATTTAATACCCCTATTTGATTTTGAAATGAATTTCAAATAATAAATCATGACCACCTAAAACTTAACCTTTTGAAAACTAATTAAGACACTCACCTATGTCTTAAGGGCTTAGTAATAATCTAAGTTAAATCAAGACTGATTAAATGAGGATTAAAAACAAACATAACCAAAATTAAAACATCTTTCAAACACACAAGCCCAATTAAGACCAAAATTTGGCTAAGTGTTCCAATAACACTAACTTGCCTCTTTAATGATCTTCACCCACATAATATTCAAAATTAAATTACAAATGATAATTACCTTACTCTTCGGGATAATTGATACATCAATGTTCATTGAGCATTAGGGTGTTCATAAGATGAATTATTAAGCAACTTAATAAGTTTAAATGTGCTCGAGGCTCTTCACTAGGTGATATGAGGGAAGCATGAACCTAATTCTTTCCTAGATCTATTGGATTACTCGGAGATCTACTAAACTCAACATGTTTTTCTTGACACAATCATCCATAATTATACTCATAAGGACCCACCAAGATATGACATAGGGTTAGGAAAACTACCAAAACTTTACTTTTTTGCCTCTACATGAACTATCCTCACATGCATTTTAAGTTTTAGGTGGTCAAACGAGAAGACTCGCTAGTTACACTTCTACTATTTTGAGCATTGTCTTTCTTGTACTTTTATACTTAAACAAATTTGCATGTTAAACAACGATGTCACCAAGGTTTTCCTCTGGATCCATGACATCCCCTAGTTCTTCCTCCATTGGACTCTACAAAATGTTCCAAATTTGAACCAATCCCTCTTCACATCTCTTTGTCCAATCTCATTGAAAAGTCCTACCATTTTGAACTCCTTGAAGATAATGTTTCCTGATTTTTATCGACAGTCTTCTTAGGTGACTTTGGTCATTTAAGATGTAATTAACTATAGGGGCTTGCCCTTATAGGAAGCATGTCCAAACCCAGCTTAATATAATCCCTATTTAATTCTTTATATTAAATAGGAGAACTTATCGGCAAATACAAAGGTTTCGCAGACCAAACGGATGTCATATATTCCTTAGTTTATTTGATCGAGCCTCATCCTCAAGTCTTGTGTTTATCCTTTGTGATAAATACAAGATTTGAGGTATAACGATCTTTCATTTAAACTATGAAAAATATAGGGTCGGTTTGGTTTCATATTTTTCTGAAACTAAATATATATGTAAATTAAAATGTCCTTTTAAAGCGGGTGACGAGATTTTGATTCCGGTGACCGACAACTTTTTACGGGCAACTCCTCCAACCAAAAATAGCGCCGACAACTTCTGGCAACTCCGTTGGGGACAAGTTTTTCTATCCATAAAAATCAAGAAATATTATCTTCGCACATCGGTAATGTGTCCATGTCCCTCTTGGACCAAATTACCCTTCTTCCATTAACATACTTCTGTCTTAGGAAAGTACGACTAACTCCTTGGAATTCAGGACTATCTATTCAACCATCTTTGAACAAAGGAGTTCAAGAGGCCATTAAGGACTCTTTAAATTTTCATGTGGGGTCAGACCCCCAATAAGTGTGTCGATGGACTAGTTCCACCTGGGCATTGTCTGCCACTAAATGGGTCCCGCACTGGGTCCTATATAACTTCACATCTCCCTCCAAATTTGATTTGCTATTCTGTAAATTAAACCAAATCGTGTGGTGTTGTGCGTACTTTAAAATTTTCTTATACTAATTAAATTTTCCACCTCTTGATTTTTCCTAAACAAAATTTAAAAAACCCATAAATTAAGACCCGTTGGGTCAACAGATGAACCTCTACTTTCAGTGCTTGCACTAAAAATTACGAGATTTTTGGCCATATAGCTAACTCTGAAACTTTCTATTTTCAAGCCTACTGCAATGGCCTACCCATCACTGACCTTTTCTTGCAACCTGCCAACGAGCCACGAAGCATGTAACCTTGCTCCTACCATCAAATTTGAAGCTGGATTTGATGATCTCAAGGTCATCATCGTGAAGATCCGCTTGTGGTAATGAAGATTGCGGCTCCGGAAATACATGAGCCGTCTGCAAAAGTTAGCCTGAACTGCCTTCAAGAATTCCCTGCCTGCAAGAAGTTTAAAACTACTACCGTCACGACACTAACCAAACCTACTAGCTCCGTTGCTATTAAGGGGAAAGAAGTAATGATTATTGTGGATCCTACTGAGGGATTAACTATCCCACCACCCGTGTTTGAAATCAGATCAAGATCAAGTACTGTAACACTGACCCAAACCTAAAAAAGGAATCGTAATAGAAGGGTTTAGAGGGCCATCAAAGCTTAGGCTCCCAAGGAGACACCCGTTGAGGAGGAGCCTCATCAAGATGAAGAAGGATTACATAAAATTTATCCACTCCTACAAGGGAGTAGATTCCATCCTTTGATGGATATCGATGGATATGAGAGTATCTGGAGAATCAAGAAATAGTGAAGCTCTACTCTTCCAACAGTTTGTCAGCAGCTTGTCAAGAATTACTTTTGACTGGTACGCTGACTTGCCTAACGGGCCAGTTAAAATATTTTCCAAGTTGGAACAGTTGTTTGTGAAAAGATTTACCGAGTCAAGATAACATTTTAACGTTTTATAGAGATAACGTAATTGATCATGATCAATTTAACTTTGATCTTGATCCTCAAAAAGATCCTTAAATCGTACTCGAGTCTGATGAACTCGTTGTCAAGCCCAAAGAAGACATTAATGATATCGTTTACAACAACACCAATAATGAGGAGCTAATTCTTGAGCTTCACGGTACACCGCTTACCATCAACTTAGATCTTTCAGACGAAGAGGAGGAGACACCGAAAAATTCAACAATTATATCTCAAGAAGAAATGATAGAAGTTAACTTAAGAAGTAGAAAAGTGTTACCACCAAGAACAACTCCAACAGACAAAGGAAAGCAGATAATGACTCGAGAGGAGATACCCCCACCTCCACCAGTAGAAGAACCACATGATCAAGACAAAATCAAAGGATGATACAAAGTAGACTACAACGTGCTAGCTCATCGTAGGAAGTTGCCGGCTCGATTAAGCATCTACGATGCTCTGATCTTGTCAAAGGAGATGAGAAGGTCTTTGGTTACAGCTTTGCTTGACCCAGAAATTTACATAGCTCAATTGGTCAGCGCATCCTCAGATGAATTTTGTTCATTGAAAGAAAAACCTGGGGTAACATTCATAGATGAAGACTTGCTGCTCGGTACCGCTGACCACAACCGTCCACTCTACATCTCCGTCAACATTGACAGATTTGTGTTGTCCAGAGTTTTAGTAGATCTTGAAGCATCTCTTAACTTGATGAGCCTATGAACATTGGACTATTTGAATATTGAAGCTCAAGAGCTTATGGCTGATAAAATGATGTTAAGAGTATTCAATTAAAAGGGAGAAAGAGCCCTCTAATCAATTACATTACTTATGAAAGTTGGAGAACTCATGACAACCACTAAATTTCAAATCATCGATGTTGAGACCTCTTTTAATGCTTTGTTGGTTAGACCATGGAATCATGAACACAATATGGTTCCATCATCTTTACGCCAGTGCATCAAATACTGCAAAGATGGTCAAGAATATTGCATCAAAGGAGACCTACAACCATTTTCAGTGCATAAAGCTGGTATCCACAAAGATGCTGCCTACTATGCGCCTCCAAAGGGGACTATCTTCTCTTGTGAAGTTATCACAAACAAAGAAGAAGATTTAGAAGAATTACAAAGAGGAGGCCATTCAACTCTGCTTCAGCTATGTTCCACTGCTCCCTTACAACGAGTTGGTGAAAGTTCTTTTAGTTAGCGCACCCGAGGTTGAAGCCGGGGATGTGGATGAGGAAGGATCAATTTAAATTTTTGAACGGACTAGGCCAACTATCAATGTTAGAGATGAAGATAGTTCTGAAGACGAGATAATGATAACAAGACAAAAGAGACCTCAGTATGAGATATCCTTAAAAGATATAGAGAAAACTGAATATGAAATAATATATGATCGGATAAACCACTATGTGAATTTTATGACCCTTAATCCGATTCTCCCTCAATAGGTTGAGAGTTTAGAGGTCAAAGAAGTCTGTAGTTTTGGTACAAAGTTGATCAAATTTTACTTTGCCTCTACCTATACTGAGCTTGAAAAACATGTAAATTTGGAGGATGATCCTAATGAATTAATGATATTGCCTTTTGGTTACTTGTCACCTTGTGTTCAAAAGTTAATTCAATACAGACACTTACCAAAAAAATGCCAAAAGATAAATTTCAACTTTTTGAAAAATTATGGAATGGTAAATGTCGAACTCCAAATTCAAAAGAGGGTCTCAGATTAGGTACAGTCGGACTAGTTGATGATTCTAAATTTTGCATGATTGTTACTAGTGAGTAAGAGGAGGATTACCTAGATATAGATGATGACTCTACTGGTCAACTAATAGAAGATCCTCCCACAGAATTTGAGGAGAAAATTAAATCTACCATTGATGAATTGAAAAAGATTAACCTCGGGACTGAAGAACAACCTTGATCTACATTTATAAGTTCTCTACTCAATGACGAAGAATCTTCAGAATTGATCAAACTATTAACAGAATTCAAAGATTTTTTTGCATGGAGCTACGATGAAATGCCAGGACTGTCTATAGAAGTTGCAGTCCATAAACTCAGGGTGGACAAGATTATAACCCCAGTAAAACAAGCTCTTAGGAGAATACGCCTAGAAATAGAACAACAAGCATCACCGAGGTGAAGAAATTAATAGACGCCAACTTTATAAAAGAAAAGCAGTACCCCACATGGTTGGCTAACATTGTACCTGTTAAGAAGAAAAACAGACAAATCCGTGTTTGTGTCGACTTCAGAAATTTGAACATGGCATGTCCGAAAGACGAGTTTCCACTAC
Organism: Phalaenopsis aphrodite; assembly: GCA_003013225.1. Classification (NCBI taxonomy): domain Eukaryota; kingdom Viridiplantae; phylum Streptophyta; class Magnoliopsida; order Asparagales; family Orchidaceae; genus Phalaenopsis; species Phalaenopsis aphrodite. The sequence goes on along the minus strand of NEWO01000241.1, from coordinate 463,342 downwards.
CCATACTAGATGTGATGGTGGATATCGCTTCAACACATGAAATTTTCTCCTTCATGGATGGATCATCGGGATATAACCAAATCAAGATGGCTACTGATAATGCAGCACTTATAGCCTTCAAAACACCGATCAGAATTTTCTGCTAGACAGTGATGTCATTTGACCTAAAGAACGGCAGAGCAACATAGCAAGGCGCAATGATGAAGATTTTTGACGACCTCATTCATAACCAAGTAGAATGCTATGTAAATGATTTGGTCATCAAAAGTAAATGAAAAATAGACCATTTGTATGATTTGAGGATCGTGTTTGAACGGTTACGGCGATATGACCTTAAAATGAATCCCTTAAAGTGTGTCATTGGAGTTACCTCCGAGAAATTTCTGGGATTTGTTGTCCGTCATCGGAGAATCGAGATTGACCCGGATAAAATTAAAGCTATCTTGGAAATACCTCCTCCTTTTAACTTTGAAACAACTACATTCCTTCCAGGGGAAGTTGACATATCTGAGACGCTTTATTTCTAATCTCTTAGGTAGGTGTTAGCCTTTCTTGACATTAATTTAAAAGGACGCAAAATTTGTTTGGGAAGAAAAATGCCAGCAGGCCTTCGAGGATGTTAAACAATATTTAATGACACCTCTTGCTTAGGTTGCCCCTATTCTAAGGAAACTGTTGAGAATTTATACCACGGCGTTAGACGACTCTCTTGGAGCCCTGTTAGCCCAAGTCAATGATGAGGGTAAAGAAAATGCACTCTACTACTTGAATTGTCAACTAATACCCCTAGAGATAAGGTATTCACCAATTGTGAAGCTTTATCTGACATTAATTTTTGCTGCTAAAAATTGTAGACTTTACATGCTTTCTCATAAGATTACCCTACTCTCAAAAGTTAATCTGTTGCAGTATCTGATGACCAGACCAACAATCTCGAGACATTTAGCAGGATGGTCAACGATCTTATTGCAATTTGATATAACTTTTGTTCCCCTCTGTGGTATCAAGGGACAGATACTAGCAGACTTTCTCGCTGCGCACCCACTGCGAGTTGGGTCCTCTCTCAAAGATGAGTTACCAGACGAGGAAATACTACAAATGGAATTTTCCAGAATGCAATGTTGGGAAATATACTTTGATGGTGCTTCGTCAGACAGAAAAGATAAAGAATATGACATAGTTTTACCAAGCAAAGTAGGGATTAGTTTGATCTTTATCACATTAGATAAGAGTATGTTGAGGTTCTCACACCACATGACAGAGCCGTACACCAACAATGAAGAAGAATATGAAGTTTTAATCACCAGATTGGGAATTATAATCTCAATGGATATAACAAACATTTCAATCTATGCTGACTCCCAAGTCGTCATCAAGCAAGTCATCGGACAATACAAAATTCTGAAACCAAGGTTAGCAAATACCATCAGTACATGATGAAGCTCTTGGAGCATATTCCAGATGTAAATTTCTACTGGATTCCTTGAAGAGATAATGCCCATGTCGACGCTCTAGTAAAACTTGCTAAAGAAATGGCATGTCCCCAAGAAGATGCCATTGAAATCACAGTGCAAGGAGGACGAGTCTAGATTGAAGATACTCTATGATTTACTATCCTAGAGCAAATGGTCTGACTGAATCCTTCAACAAAACATTGGTATAGATTTTAAAGAAAACACTGGATAAAAATAAAAGGGATTGGCACAACAAATTATTGGAAGCCTTGTGGGCATACTGGATGAATTTCAGGACTCCCACTCAGTGTACACCCTATATGCTCGTGTACGGGTCCGAGGCTGTGCTACCGCTATAAATACAGACATCATCTCTTAGAGTTGCTATTGCTAACCAACTCACAATGAGAGAAAGTGCAAAACTCAGGCTTTAAGAATTGGAAAGTCTTGAGGGAAAATGATTAGAATAACAACAACATTTAGAGCTTTACCAGGCAATGATGGTACAAGTCCATGACAAATTGGTCTGCCCAACGACATTCAAACTTGGCGACCTCGTACTTGTGCTAAAAAGGCCTATTCTTGCATGCCACAAAAAAGGTGAAAATTTTGAGCCAACTTGGGAAGGACCATTTGTCGTTGAAAAGTTCTACACAAGAGGAGCCTACCAGTTAGTGGACTTCCAGAGCGAAAGACCCATGTTACCAATAAATAGGATATATCTGAAAACCTATTACACAACCTAATGCCACTTGCTTTGAAACTTTGAAACTTTGATTGTTTTGGTGTTATCTATGTGGCCAAATGTCTATGCTAGGTCCAAATTTTGTAATTAACCTCAATATTATGAAAATTATTAGAAAAAATTTTAAACTTCCAATTTTCTCCTTTCCACTTTTGAATATAATGTTCTACAAAAATTTAAACAAAATTAATGCATAAATAAATAATTCATTTCACTAAAATAAGCTAAAATTTACTTCAATAAATACTTTATTTTATTCTTGTTCATGCTAAGTTTCGGCCCAATCAAATTTTTCCTGTCGTTTGCAAAAAATTGTCAGGACAGAAGCTGATCTTTGCTTTCAAGGATGGCTAAAGCCTCGCACTGAATGAGGAAATGGCGCTGCAAGGCGGTACCATAGACTTCAACATGGATTTTAACCAAGTCAACATAGTCTACGAGGTCCTCTCATGAATGTAGTCAGTTACAGAGAAAAAGAGGGACTATATTCACTTCTCAGGGTGACCGCCAAAGATAATGCATCACATAAAGGCAAGAACATGATAATAGAGAAGGATCCGATGGAGGGGCCCAGCCGCCTGCCATCCATGATAGCTACACCAGCTGGAAGCCTAGTAGCCACCAATAACAAACGACTTCCAGATGCTTCTCTTTGCAGGATTTTTTGCGAGAAGAATGCAGACGTTATAGAGAAACTAACAACTTACTCACCCCTATTCCTGAGGGGCATATTTATGATCCATACATGAAAGAGACTTCTTGCAGCCTACCTGCCACAGATGAAGAACCGGGGTTCATGACAGAGCCAGAGACACTTTCAGCTTTAGATGCCTTATGCACAGGTTTTCTGATGTGCAACATTGAGATACCTGCAGGGACATCAGCCACAGGGGCATTCATAGAGTGCCCAGATTGCATGTTCTACATTTATGACACTTCGATACATTGGAAGAGTATACCTCCACCACCGATGGATCTCAGACTCTAGACTTTCTGATGGATGAGCCATACGTCCCACTAGGAACAGATCAATATATACTATGGGGCCCAGGGTCATACATCCCTTTAGATGCTGAATCTCATGTTCCAGATCAGCCAGCGCCAGTTTGGGTTCCTGCCAATGTTCAGATGGAGGAGCGCCTACGACAGCTACTGACTCATAGTACGATGGAGTACTACAAAATAAGCAAGATGAATAAAAAAGAATTTGAATTTTATGATGAAATCCAAGGAAGATTCGTCAACATACTGGAAGGCTTGGAGTTTTGTAGAAGGGACTTCTCCGAGAGTGAAGAAAGAAGCATTCTTGACTGCATCTTTAATTTAAAAGATAGAGGTCGAGCATGCCTTCTCATGGAAAGAACATACTTTGAGCCGAAAAAATGGATGAGAGAAAAAGGAAGAATCACCATTCAGTGCGGCCATTGTTATAATTTTTCAAATGACAGATAAGGAAATCTGTCGGGGATCCTCAGACATGACTAGGTAGATCCACTACCTCCTATAATAAAGTGGATGATCAAGAGGATGGTCAGATGGAACATACTGCCACCTACCTGCATCCGAAATAGTTGCATCATCAACATCTATGATGAGGGTTATTGCATCCCTCCCCATATATACCACCACGATTTTGTGAGGCCCTTCTGCACTGTCTCATTCATGAGCAAAATCAATATATTATTTGGAAAATAAATTTACATTGTCGGCCTTATGAAGTTTAGAGGAGATGTAGAGATTCCACAGCTAGTTGGTTCAGTTTTGGTCCTGGAAGGAAACGGGGCATATGTCGCCTAGCACTGCATCCGATGGGTGCGACACTATAGGGTGTTTATAACCTTCCGTAGGATGGATGACAATAAAGCACCACACATATTTCAGCCAGACCCAGAACTAGAAGAACTTCTACCGTACGAGCTATGAGAGGGTTGTACCTCTAAGTACATGTAATGGGTGGAACTCTTTTCATGGAGCATGGCTTAGAAGGTCTGCTCGATCAGGAGCTCGTTATACCTGACACAGATGTTCAGAGGGTTTACTTTTTTTTACAGCGACATGATATGTATCAAACATACTCAGCCTACAAAGTATACTCAACATGAGATGATTTGGATGTACTTTGACATGGACTATATATTGTACCTTTTTGAGGCGTTAGCCTATGTTTGACCTGTGACATCTTGGTTGAACCAGATTAATGAAGATTTCTCTAAAAAATGTGCCTTTTTGTCAATTCCATTTTTTCTGTGACGGATGGAAGCCATGAACCATGTGTTGATTTAGAATTTCAATGAATGAAGAACGAAACAACAAATCTTTAACACAAATACAATTCAAATAAAAATAATCACAAATGAACAAACAACAAAACAAATTTCTTTTGAAAATCAACCAACTAAAATTAAACTTTTAAAACATATTTTGAAAAATTAAATGTGATAAAAACATCAAGAAAAGAAAATGAATATGTTGAGCGGATTCTCTTGATTTTGGAGTTTCTTACTTTTTGTTCGCGCAGCAAAACCATCTTTATATGCATTAATTTTTTTGACATCCCCACGGGATTACACATTCTACAAAAAATTTCGTGAAATTCTTCACATTCCCTATGGAGTGTCACACTCCTCACCACTCCTTACATTCGTGGCGTGCCTTTAGAGCCATGTTCCCTTCTTAGCACTCAATCAAACCTTGTGTCACCTTTTGGCTAGATCCAGTTTAGACATAATGTCCCAAGCAGTTGCTCCAACTAGTATAGTCTCCCTTTCTTCCTGGCGTAGTGTCCTTAATGGTTGCCACCCTCTGCACTCTTGTCACCTCTTAGGCTGGATGTGAGTCCTAGTGCTTTCCTTCCTAACGTAATTAATATATTTTTTTTGCTACCACTTGAGTTGGATGTGTGTCACAACATTTTTCTCCTCAATTTAGCAGATATTTTCCTCATCACTTCCTAGGTTGGATGTGAGCCACAGTGCCTTCCTTCCAAACATGATTGCTATATTTTTCCGCTATCGCTTGAGTTGGATGTGAGTCCCAGAGCTTTCCTCCTCAATGTAGCAGATATTTTCCTCATCACCTCTTAGGTTGGATGTGAGTCCCAGTTCTTTCCTTCCTAACATGATTGATAAATTTTTCCCGCTACCACTTGAGTTGGATGTGAGTCCCAGAGCTTTCCTCCTCAATGTAGCACATATTTTCCTCATCACCTCTTAGGTTGGATGTGAGTCCGAGTGTTTTCCTTCCTACGTGATCGATATATGTTTCCTACTACCAATTGAGTTGCATGTGAGTCCCAGAGCTTTCCTCCTTACTTTAGTAGATATTTTTCTCATCACCTCTTAGGTTGGATGTGAGTCCTAGTGCTTTCCTTCCTAACGTGATTGATATATTTTCCCCGCTGCCACTTGAGTTGGATGTGAGTCTCAGAGCTTTCCTCCTCAATGTAGCAGATATTTTCCTCCTCACCTCTTAGGTTAGATGTGA
>NEWO01000241.1:433969-457488 GCA_003013225.1 Phalaenopsis aphrodite | reverse complement strand
TCCCGCTACTTCTTGAGTTAGATGTGAGTCCCAGAGCTTTCCCCCTCAATGTAGCAGTTATTTTCCTCGTCACCTCTTAGGTTGGATGTGAGTCCTAGTGCTTTCATTCCTAACATGATATATATATTTTTCCCGCTACCACTTGAGTTGGATGTGAGTCCCAGAGCTTTCCTCCTAAATGGAGCAGATATTTTCTAGTCACCTCTTATGTTAGATGTGAGTCCCAGTGCTTTCCTTCCTAACGTGACATATATATTCTCTTTGTCACATGTCAGTTTGAATATAACTTTCCAGTGGTAACTCGAACTAGTACAATCCTTTATTTCTGGTGTAATATCCTTAATGGTTGCCATCTTCTACACTGTTGTTACCCTTTTGAGTTAGATGCGAGCCTTTGTGTTTTTCATCTTGATTCAGTTCTCCCACATAATCCCATTCTCATCTTTTGAAATCAGTTTCAAGACCATCTTAAATGGATTATAACATTTGATTCTTATTTTGGGATTGATACCCCAATTTTAATTCCAACCTCAGAGTCAGCACTTATATAATGTCTCTCATCTTTTATAAATACCTGAAATTTTATAACTCAAAATTCACTCTCTGATCCCCAGCGAGAGTTCCTACTCCTTGATTTCAATCAGACGATCACCTGCTAATTCCCCAGTAGAAACAAATCACACACACAACTCTACACATACTCCCGGGTTTGTTGACTTAGGAGTTTGTATTGGTTTTTGTTGATCTCGTCGAAATATGCCAATATGTTTGGTGTGCTTGCCCAGCACACCCTACCTATTTTGGGTCCATTTGTTGACCTCACTTTTGGTTGAGGTTTAGTTTTTTCTCTTTAGTAGCCTAAGGTCTAGCCATAGGTCTTTCCTATTGACTATTCTTAGAAAACTAGACAAAGAACCCTTACCATTAGAAATTCCATACTTTTCCTTATCTTGAAGTTCCACATATTAGTCATAGCCTCTAGCACTTAGTAGGTGGGGTTACTATGGGGGAACTCAAGATGAGTCACCCATATAACAGCTAGACATTAGGGTTAACCCTGGGTGTTGTTATAGGGCTTAAGACACTCACTTCACTCATAATCACTCACTACCCTAAACCTAGAATTTCGTGGCATTAGTCCCTTGATACTTTTGGGCGACTCATGTAGGTGGTCCCCTAAACCCACTAGACCTAGGCTAGGGTTTAGCTAAGACCACTGCATAGAGGACCCAAAAATGGGTTTTCATTGGTCTATGACTTATTGATGGCGGTTGGCACTCCATCTCTACCAAGATACCCAACCTATCCTTTTGCCCCTAAATTCCCCCAAATTACTTAAATACCCTTGGGACCCCAAATTTGGCAAAAATTCTCAAATTTACCCAAAATACCCAAGTTGGTTCAAAAATCATTTAAAACACCTTGAAAACACCCAAACTACCCAAAATCACCAAAATTGGCCAAATTACTAAAATGCCCCCTCCTTAGCCTAAGATTCCAAAAATTCCAAAAAATCCCAAAAATTCCTAAAACCTCCCAAATATTCCCAATTTTATTTTTTTCAACTATCACACGACCCAATTTGGCCAATTTGACCATCTTTGATCAAAACCCCCAAATTGCCTTTTAAAGGCCCATATTTTCCCCAAATCACTCCAAATGTTTATTAAATTGGTCTCAAATTACCCCAATTTCAATTCTAAACTCAAATCCACTCTTTATGTGACCAATATAAATAGAATCCAAGTTCAATTAGTCCATCATTTGAACCCAATTTTGATTTAGATCAAAACCCAAATTTTGGCCCCATGACTTGGTTCCAGAAAATTGAACCCATGGCCTACTCAAATTGCTACAATTTGTGTTTAAAAGCTTTCATAACATTCCTACGCATCAAATTTGACCTTTAATTAGCCTTGGTAAATCCACAATTTCATTTAATTTCAACTTAAGTCCAAAAATCCACAATTTTGCCTCAAATTATCCATGTCCCCAAACTTCACCAAATTGAGGGCCTTAACCTCAAAATTTCCACTCTATGTTTTCATGAAAAATCTTCACAACATCTCCCTTGATCATGTGAACCATTCAATTTGGACTTAGCCCATGTCTACCTTAATTTAGACCCATGTCTAACCAAACATACCTAAATTGACTAAATTTTGAAACTCTCTCAAATTGACTCACCAATTGAACTCAAAATCACTTCAACCCTTCGCTAAAAATCCTCATAATAATCATGGACATAATGTTGATTAATCAATTGGATTAATTTACTTGTCTAGCCTAGCCGAAACCCAAGTTTTTATCACTTGGACCAACATTGAACCTATGCACTAAAGGTGGCCTAACTATCCTAAAGTCATTTAATTAATGACTCCACAACCATAAGTTGGACCCTTGTGACCAGCCTAAATGCCATTTTGGGCGCTAATTTGGTTGGAGTTACCTGTAAGAAGCTGTCGGTCACCGGAATCAAAATCCCTTCTCCTGCTTCAGAAAGACGTTTAATTTACATATATATTTAGTCTTAGAAAAATATGAAATCAAACTGACCCCATATTTTTCATAATTTAAATGAAAGAGCATTGTATCTCAAACCCTGTATCTATCCTGAAGGATAAACACAAGACTTGAAGATGAGACTCAATCAAATAAACTAAGGAATATATAACATCCATTTGGTTTGCGAAACCTTTATATTTGCTGACAAGTTCCCATTTTTAATATAAAGAATTAAATAGGGTTTATATTAAGCTGGGTTCGGACATGCTTCCTATAAGGGCAAGCCTCAAAATTTAATTACATCTTCAATGACCAAAGTCACCTAAGACGACTCTCAATAAAAATTAGGAAATATTATCTTCAAAGAGTTTCAAAGGGTAGGACTTTTCAATGAGGTCGGACGTAGATGTGTGAAAGGGGATTGTATCAAATTTGGAACATTTTGTTGTTGAGTCCAAATGTGGAAGAAATAGGGGATGGCATGGATTCAGAGGAGAACCCTGGTGACTTCCCAAGCTATCCTAATGCTTGGCCTTAATTTTGAGGGGAAATATTTAGGTGTTTCATCTTGCCAATTTTATTAGTTAGAGTTTACATTTGTGTGAAAACTATCACACAAATAGCTTGGAAGATGTGAGGATTTAGGTCCTGACGGAAGATAACCTTGAAATTCTAAGACGAGTTAGGGTTGATAATGTATAGCAAGGCTATACAAAGGCCTAAAGATAAGGTGAGGATTTATGTTGCATAAGCAAGCAACCTCGTAGTCCTATGACTTTGTCGTTTAAGTCTAAGGAAGAAAGATTGGTTTAGTTGGGGAAGACACGTTTTGCTGTTGAAGATGGCTGTGCTGCCCACCATGCTTGCTCCAAGCTCCTTACTGTGACAAGTTTGAGTTTGTTAGTGTTTCAAGTTATGATGTCAAATCAGGTGACCCTAAGGTTGAAGTTCTTTAAATTTTTTGGGGGCATGTTAAAGTTGATTAGAGAAACACGGGTGAGGATCCTACGGTTCCCTCGTTCCGGCAGCACTATTTTTTATTGGATTCACTTAGTCCAAATGAACTTACTAAACTAAACTTAATGAGCTCCATAATTTCATTTAGATCGTGGGAAGCCTCATTAGTAAACATAGGTTACCTCTTCTGAGGGATTTCACATCATTCGATAGAGATGTCTTAATTTAATTGCAATTGTAGTTTTGTGTGATGCTTGTGATTAAATTTTGAGTTGTTTTATATGTTGAATGTTGTGGCGGTGAATTTTATCTTGGTTGATTTTAGTTTTGGTTTTGGTTTTGGTTTTGCGGTTATCCTAATAGTTTTGGTTTTCATGCAAGGTTACATGCAAGTTTGCAGGTATAAAAGCACAGTATGAAGGTACAAGAAATACAACGCTGAAAACTGTAAAAGCATACCTGATGAGTCTTCTCGTTCCACCACCTGAAACTCAAAAGGCATTTTAAGGTAGTTTATATGAGACAGAGAAGTAAAATTTTGACGACCTATCTAACCCTAGGTCATATCTTGGTGGGTCCTTAGGAGTTTAATTAAGGATGACATTGTCAAGAAAACATATTAAGTTTAGTAGATCTCTGAGGTATCCAACAAGTCTAAAGAAAGAAGTAGGTTCGTGCTGCCCTCTCGCTGCCTGGTGGAAAATCCCAAGTTCTTTTAAACCTATTATGTTACTTAATAATTCATCCTATGAATCACCCTATTGCTCAATGAACATGGATGTCTCAATTATCCCTAAGAGTAAAGTAATAATCATCTGTAGTTTAATTTTGAAAATTATGTGAGTAAAGACTCTTAAAGAGGAAAGTTAGTGTTATTGGAACACTTAACCAAATTTTGGTTAAAATTGGGCTTGTAGTTTTTGAAAGATGTCTTAATTTTAATTGAGGATTATTTTTCTAATCCTCATTTAAACAAAACTTGATTTAGCCTAAGTCACTACTAAGCCCTTAAGACCTAAGTGAGTGTCTTAATTAGTTTTGAAAAGATTAAGCTTTAGGTGGTCATAATTCATGATTTAAATTTTATTTGAAAATCAAAATAGGGGTATTAAATTGATTAGTTATTGACTTCAAAAGTTATACCCCTAAGCCTTACGTTAATTTTATTTTAATAAACTTCCAAATTTTAATATTTTAGAAATTTATTAAGTTATCTTTTCAATTGGGAAAATGAGGTTAGTTTCTACCAATTAGCCCCTTATGTTTCAAACATTCAAATTGAGATCAGAGGTTACCCATTTTCCTCTTTAAATTAAGCCTAAATGTTAATTAAGGCTACATTTCCAAAATTACACATTTGCTCCTAAGGCTCTAACACTTCATAATTTGTCAAATTCAATTCAAACAACTTTGAAATTTTTATCTTATCTTATTCATGGGTCAATTAAGACATCAGAGGAGAAAATGTGATTTTTTAAGATTTATTTTAATTTACATAATTATTTTCCTGCAAAAAATAGGATTTTCCAAAGAAAATACTTAACTTGATCAAGGTAAATCCTAATCCATTAAAATTTTTATTGGAGGTAGACATAGACTAGAGAAGCCTTTGGACCAAATTTCATGATTTTTTGAATTTTATTTGAATCTATTGACATTATTATTATTGAAAATTCATTTTTAGCCTTTAAAAATCATTTTTAAGCTTTAAAATCCAATATATTTATTTAAAAAACCAAGAAAAATATTCCAATTGCTCTTAAGTGCTTAAGTAATATCTTAGAACATTTCCATGAATTTTATTATTTTTGTGATTTTTAGGGATTTTAATTATTTAAATATTTAAAGTAGGCTAAAAATCAAGTTTTTATTTTAAATATTATTTTATTTTTAGAAAATACCCCTGATCACAAAAAACTAAAAAAAACTAAGTTTTATTATTTTTCAAATTATATTTTGATTTTTAAAAATCATTTTTATGCCAAAAATGTTAATTAACTTGAAAAAACAATTTAAGTTATCAAATGAACCTAAAATGCTTTGAAATTTTTATGGTGGGTTATCTAGATCCTAAAAAACAGTGGAGGTCAAAAATAAAGTCATTTTGTTATTTGTATTTTTTAAAATTAATTATATAAGTGATTTAGGGTTTATAAAGATTAGGTGTATTTTGAATGACTTGGCTCATGAGAAAATTTTCTAAGGTTTCTCTTGTCATAATAAACCTTCCAAAATTTTCTTGGATTTTTTAAAGTAGCATGCTAATTTCCATGATTATTTTAAGCAAATAATGCACATAAACTTGAAAAATGTGATTCAATGTCTAAGGACCTCCTCTAACTTTAGAAAAATCAGAGGATGTTTCCTAAGGTAGAGGCAATAACATGCTAAGATTCCAAGCTATAATGAAATGCCTATATTCGTGGTGAATCAAAAAATTCAAATCAGTATTTAATTAAATAAAAATAAAATATGCATCCCATGGACTTTAAATTATTTTCACATTGTTCTACTCTATTTACTGAGCAAGAGGGTATTTTTATATTATTTTTCTACACCAAGATATGAATTTTTTAAGTTAGGGGTCATTTTTTGAATTAATAAAATCCCTATTTATCTATTTAAACGTACAGTGCCACCTCAACCTACGGCAGCTCAGAAGCTCCACGCGGCGAGCTCCCATTTGACACTGCCATCCACCTCTGGACTGACTCGGCTCGTGGTTTGTATTTGGAAGCGCTGTCCATCTTGATCTCCTTCGTTCATTCGATACACGCTCGATCAAACGACTCCCCATCATCATCCCCGATAGAGTGATCCTGTGACCGTCCACACTTAAATCTTAAGATCTCGGCCTAGACTCAACCAATTCTCTTCGGGTTTGATCATATGAACTCGTCTAAGTGAGACGAACATATCTATACAGTAATCATGCAATTAAATTAAGCCTAATCAAATGGAGAATCAAAATAGGCTCGGGAGGGAAAGAAGTTTTATACCTTGGCTCTGAGAAGTGAAGCTTCAATCAGAGGGTCTTGGCAGGTTTTTTAGTATCCAAGGAGGGTAGAGATTGAGCCTCTGGTCTTGGTGTAAAGCCTAGGTATGATTTTGATTAAGACAAATTTTGGGTACTGGTCTAGAGCTATTGTAGAGGCTATTTCAGAGTGTAATTTGATGGGGCTTTATCTTCTCTTGATGTTGAGAAGGTGTGGGTACAAGCAGTAGAAGTTCGGTGGAGTTTTTAGGGATGTCCTTTTTCTGCCCTAATTTTTAAGCTCAAAATTTCAATTACATATGGAGAATCAAGGCAATGAAGTGATTTGAATGGATTGTGGAGATCTCAAAGAAGCTTTGTGAGTGATTTGGTAAGCTCTCTCTGAGAAAATTTTAGCACTCCTCCCATGGCTGTGGAGGTGAGTTTTTATAAAAATGGCCACTGGGTGGCTCTCAAGGCAAATGTTTGGGTGCATTGTGGTGCTTAAGTGGAGAGTTGAGGAGCTCTACATTTTGGTTTGGCTGAGCTGGACTCTAGGTTTGATTTAGGTGAAGTTCAATGGGGTTGGCTCTTGTTTTTGAGCTTCTCTAGCACTAGGCCGGCCAGCCATGGTAGGGGGAGGTAGCTAGGTGCTTAGGGCATCCAGGGGAATCTGTCAAAGCAACATAATGCATTGAGTTTTAGTTTTGGTAAGGGTATCTTAAGCATGTGCATTTTTGAAAATAAAATCCCTTAATTTTGGAGACCTTTGGTCCATGGCTTAGTTTAGGTGGTTAGATGGGTTTTGGCTTAGTCTTATGGTCTAACCAATGGCTGAGGTGGAGTTAATTTGATGAATTTGGGGTAGTTAGGCCACCTTCAATGCATAGGTTGAATGTGGGTTCAAGTGTTCAAAGTTTGGGTTTGGGCTAGGTTAGCTATGTAAATTTGCTTAATTGATTTATCAACATTATGTAGATGATTGTTTTGAAAATTTTTGGTGAAGGGTTGAAGTGATTTTGAGTTCAATTAGTAGATCAATTTGAGGGATTTCTGGAATTTGGTCAATTTTGGGTATGTTGGGCTAGACATGGGTCTAGGTTAGCTAGCCTTAGGCTAAGTCCAAATTTAATATTTCAAATGATCAAGGGATATGTTGTGAAGATTTTTCATGAAGGGATAGAGTGGAAATTTTGTGGTTAAGGCCCTCAATTTGGTGAGATCTTGAGACATGGCCAATTTGGGGCAAATTTGAGGTTTTGGACTTAGTTTGAAATCAAATGAAATTGAGATTTTATCAAGGCCAATTGAAGGTCAATTTTGATTTATGGGGATGCTATGAAGATTTTTCAACATAAAATGTGGTCAGTTGAGTGGCCATGGGTTCAATTTGGTGGAACCAAGTCATGAGACCACAATTGGGGTTTTTGGTTTAGCTCAAAATTGGGTTCAAATCATTAACCAATTGAGCTTAGATTTGGTTTATATTGGTCATATCAAGGGTGCATTTGAGTTTAAATTTGAAATTTGGTGGAATTGGGATCAAACTGATGGACATTTGGAGTGATTTGGGGAAAATATGAGTCTTTAAAGGGCAATTTGAGAGTTTTGATCAAAGATGGTTAAATTGGCCTAATTGGGTCATGCGGTAGTTAAAAAACATGAAATTGGGAATATTTGGGAGGTTTTGGGAATTTTTGGGATTTTTTGGAATTTTTGGAATTTTGGGGTAAGGAGAGGTATTTTGGCAATTTGGCCAATTTGGGGATTGTGGGTAGTTTGGCTGTTTTCAAGGTGTTTGAAACGATTTTTGAACCAAGTTGGGTGTTTTGGGTAAATTTGGAAATTTTGGCCAAATTTGAGGTCCCATAGGTATCTAGGTAATTTGGGGGAGTTTAGCGGCAAAAGGCTAAGTTGGGTATCTTGGTAGAGTTGAGGTACCAACTACTATCAATAAGCCATGTACCAATGGAAACACCATTTTGGGTCCTCTATGTAGTGGTCTTAGCCAAACCCTAGCCCAAGGCTAATGGGTTTAGGGGACCACCTACAACTATCTCCCAAAATTATCAAGGGACCAGAACCTAGCAATTCCTGGTTTAGCGTAGTGAGTGATTGTGAGTGCAAGTGATTGCAAGTGAGTGCCTTAGCCCTAGACCAACAACCAGGGTCAACCCTAAGGTCCAGCAGTCCTACGGGTGACTCATTCTGAGTTTCCCTCATTGTGACCCTACCTACTAAGTGCTAGAGGTTAGGACCAATCTGTGGAACTTCAACTTGAGTAAAGAGGAGTGTAGAATTTCTAATGGTGAGTGTTCCTTGTCTAGTTTTCTAATAATAGCCAATAGGAAAGTCCCATGGCTAGATCTTAAGCTACTAAAGAAGAAAAACTAAACCTCAACCAAAAGTGAGGTCAACACCCATGAAACCACCTAAGCTAAGCCATGGACCAAAGGTCTCCTAAATCAATGGATTTAATGCCATATTTGCTTAAGCCTTGGATATTTTTGCCAAAAGAAAGACTAAAATCATTAAATCGTTGTGACATATTCCCCTGGCTCACCTGACCCCCCTAGCCACCTCCCCTGGCCTGCTAGCCGGCCTAGTGGCCGAGAAATGGCCAAACCAAGAGCCACCCCCTTGGGATTAAACCCAATTCAAACCTAGAGGCCACCTCATCCAAATTGAAGCTTAGAGCCTCTCTGCCCTCCATCTAGGAAGCACATTTCACCACCTAATTGGCCATGGCAGCAAGCTTAAAGCTATTTTTATAAAATGCTCCCCTCCACGATCATAGAGAGAGAGCTGAAAATTCCACTAAAAGACTTCCCCAAATTGATCTAAAAGCCTCTTTGAGACCTCCTCAATGCAACCCAACCACTACATTGCCTTAAATCCCCTTGTTAGAGCCCTGTTTTGAGCTCAAGACCTTGCTGGAGACAAGACAAAGCTCTCCACACCTCTAAACTCCACCAAACTGAAATTAAACTCACCCACATTTTCACAACATTGAAAGAAGCCAAAGCGCAATCAAATCCCCCTTCCATAGAGCCCCTAGTATAGACTTTGATCAACTCCTGAAATCGGCCTTGGTCGAATTTGGGTTTAAGTATTTCAGCATAGCAAGAAGCTTAATCCTTAACTTCTTTAGACCCCAACGAACGTGTCAAGACTCTTTGATCAAAGCTTCCCTTCTCAGAGCCAAGGTATTGAACCTCCCCGCCTCCCAATCCTATTTGGATTCTCCATTTGATTAGGCTTAATTTAATTGCATGATTACTGTATGGATATGTTCGTCTCACTTAGACATGTTCATAGGATCAAACCCAAAGTGATTTGGTTGAGTCTAAGCTGAGATCTTAGGGTTTTAGTGTGGACGGTCACGGGATCACTCTATCAGGGACGATGTTGGGGAGCCGTCCAATCGCGCATGTATCAGATGGATGGAGGAGATCGATTTGGACAGCGCTTCCTTACATGAATCGCATGCCGAGTCAGTGGCTACGTGGTTGGCGGCGTCCAATTAGAGCGTGCCAGGCGTGCCTTTGGAGTTGCCTAGGATACAGTCAGCACCGCACGTTTAAATAGAAAAATAATGATTTTCTTATTTAAATAAATAACCCTAGCTTTTAAAATTCATATTTTGGTGTAGCAAAATCATAAAAATAAAATAAAAATACCCTCTTGATTAGTGAACAGAGGAGAACAATGTGGAAATAATTTGGAGTCCATTTGATGCAAATTTTATTTTTAATTAATTAAACACTGATTTGAATATTTTGATTCTCCATGCATGTAGTAATATCACCATGGCTTAAAATTTTAGCATGATGTTGCCTCTATCTTAGAGAACATCCTGTGATTTTCTTAAAGTTAGAGGAGGTCTCTAGAGAGATATCCATATTTTTCAAGTTTAGGTCTACTATTTGTATAAATTAATCATGATAATTAGTATGTTTCTCTGGAAATTCTAAGAAAATTTTGGAAGGTTCACTATGACCAGATGACCCCTTGGAAATAATTTCATGAGTTAAGTCATTAAGAGTACACTTAATCTTCACCAACCCTAAAACACAAATAAAATTAATTTTGAAAAATACAAACAACAAAATGACTTAATTTTTTATCTCAACTATTTTTTTAATCTTAAACTCCAATTAACTCTTGATATGACCAAACTAAACCGAATCCAAGCTCAATTGGTCCATGATTTGAGCTCAAATTTGATTTGGGTAAAAACTCCAATTTTTACCATATGAACTAATCTCACCAAATTGAACCCATAGCCTAGTCAATTGGCCCTAATTGATGTTGTAAAATCTTTATAACATTCATATATATCAAAATCAACAAACAATTGGCCTTTCTAAAGTCTCAAATCCATTTGATTTTGGCCTAAATCTAAAATTCCCAAATTTAGCCCCAAATTGGCTAAGTCCCCAAATTTCACCCAATTGATGCCTTAACCCCAAAATTGGCATCCAATTCATGTTGAAAACTCTTCATAGGGTCCCCATTGACCATTTAAAATAATAAATTTGGACTTAGCCCAAGGTTAACCCAAGCTAGACCCAAGCTTAGCCCAGCATGACCGAATTGACAAAAAATTAAAATTCCCTCAAATTAACCCTTCAATTGAACTCAAAACTGTTTCTATCCTTCACCAAAGTTGTTCCTTATGATCATCTACACCAAATGCAACATCTATTTGGGCCAATTGACTTGGATAGCCTAGACCAAACTAAAGGTTTGGTCATTTGAACCCACTTGGACCCATGCCCTTAATGTGATCTAACCACCCTAAAGTCACCAAATTAACTCCATCAAAACCATTAGTTGGACTTAGTGACCAGTCCAAACACCATGAAACCACCTAAATCAAGCCATGGACCAAAGGTCTCCAAAATCAAGGGATATTATTTCCAAAAATGCATGTGCTTAAGATATCCTTACCAAAATTAGGTATTATTGCACTAAATTTTTGTGACATATTCCCCTGAGTTCCCTGAGCTCCTAGCTACCTCACCTTGGCTGGCCAGCCAGCCTAGTGGCCAGAAAAGCTCAAAACCGAGAGCCACCATTGTGGCACTTCACCCAAATCAAACCTAGAGGCAAACTCATCCAAATCAAACTATGGAGCTTCTCTGCCCTCCACCTAAGCACCACATTACACCTCCTAATTTGCCATGGCAGCAACCATAACCCCATTTTTATAAAAGGCCACCTCCATGGCCGTTAAACTAAGTGCTGAAATTTCCTTAGTGAGGCCTCTCCAAGCTTCACACAGAGCTTCCCTAAGATCTCTTCAGTGCATTCCAACCATTTTCCCTCACCAATTCCCATTGTCAGAGCTCAATTTTGAGCTTGGAACCTTGCTGGAAATCAGGACAGAACCCAATACACCTCCACAGTCCACCCAAACTCAAACTAACTCTACCGACACCTTCATAATAGTGAAAGAAGTCAAATTCCCATAAAATCGCCCTTCCACAGAGCTTCTACCATAGCTCTAGACCAACACCTAAATCCGACCATGATTGAATTCATACCTAGGCCTTCCACCAAGACCAAGGACTCAATCCCTAGCCGCTTTGGATCATAACAAAAATTCTGAGACCCTATGATTGAAGCTTCACTTCTCAGAGCAAAGGTATAAAACCTCACCTCATCTCGAGCATATTTTGATTCTTCATTTAATTAGACTTAATTTAATTGCATGAGTACCATAATGATGTGTTCGCCTCACTTAGATGTGTCCATAGGATCAAACCTGAAGTGATTCGATTGAGTCTAGGCTGAGATCTTAGGGTTTTAGTGTGGACAGTCACGGGATCAATCTATCGAAGAAGATGATGGGGAGCCGTTTGATTAAGCGTGTGTCTATTGGACGAAGGAGATCAAGTCGGACGACGCTTCGGGACATAAATTGCGGGTCGATTCATCAGCTACATGGACGACACCGTCCAACCAGAGCTCGCCACGCATGTCTTCGGAGTCTTCGTAGGTTGAGGTGGCACGCGTGGTTTAAATAAAAAATAAGGGCTTTTTTCTATTTATTTAGATACCCCTAACTTAGAAAATCCATAACTTTGTGTAGAAAAATCACAAAAATAAAATAAAAATACCCTCTTACTCAGTGAACTAAGGAAAATAATGTGGATTAAATTTCAAGTCCATTTGATGCATAAAATATTTTTAATTAATTAAACACTGTTTGGGATCATTTAATTCTCCACGCATATTGATACATTACCTTGGCTTGAAATTTTTGCATGTTGTAGCCTCTGTCAATGGAAACATCCTCTGATTTTTCCAAAGTCAGAGGAGGTTCCTATATAGAGATCCATGTTTTTCAAGATCTTGCACATTATTTCCTTAAAATAATCATGAAAATTAGCATATTGATTAGAAAATTTTGGAAGGTCCACTATGACTAGAGGAGCTTTTTTGAAATAATTCCATTGATCAAGTCATTTAAAATGCACTTAAATTTTACAAACACTAAATCACTAAAATAATTAATTTTAGAAAATATAAACATTTAAATGACTTGATTTTTTATCTCCACTGTGGTTTATGAACCAGAGAACTCATTATAAAAAGTTCAAAATATTTTGAGTTCATTTGATAACTTAAGTTGATTTTTAAAGATAAATATCACTTTTGACACTTAAATGATTTTTAAAAATCAAAATATAACTCAAAAAATTATGAAACTTAGTGTCTTGAGTTCTCTGTGATTAGAGATATTTTATAAAAATAAAATAATATTTAGAATAAAAATTAGATTTTTAACTTATTTTAAAAATTTAAAATAATTAAAAAATTCATAAAAAACACAAATATAATAAAATTCATGGAAATGTTCTAAATTTATTCCTAATCACTTATGAATAATTAAAATATTTTTCCTGATTTTCTAAATATAGATATTAAATTTCAAAGCTTAAAAATAAATTTTAAAGGCTAAAAATGAGTTTTCACTAAAATAATTCCAATAAATCAAAGAAAAATTAGAAAAATATGAAATTTGCTCCTCTTGGTTTTCTAACCTTAGAGAGATTTTTCAAAAATACAAAACTTAATTTTCGTCATTTAAAATATTAATTTTTTATTAAATAACCCATAACTTAAAATAATTCTGATAAATCACAGAGAATTCAAAAAATCATGAAATCTGGTCCAAAGGCTTCTCTAGTCTAGGTCTACCTCCAGTAAAAATTTCAAAGGATTAGAATTTACCTTGGTCAACTTGGAAATTTTGAAAAATCCTATTTTTGCATGAAAATAATTATATAAAATAAATTAAATCTTCAAAAATCACATTTTCTCTTCTAATGTCTTAATTGACCCATGAATGGGGTAGGATAAAAATTTCAAAGTCATTTGAATTGATTTTAACAAATTATGAAGTGTTAGAGCCTTAGGGGAAAATGTGTAATTTTGGAAATTTAGCCTTAATTAACATTTAGGCTTAAGTCAAGGAGGGAAATGGGTAACATCAGATCTTAATCAATTTATTTGATGCTTGAAACACAAGGGGTTAAATGGTAGAAACCAATCTCACCTTCCTCATTAAAAAGATAAGTTAATAAATTTCTAAATCATTAAAAATTTGGAAGTTTATTAAAATTAAACCATCCTGGACTTAGGGGCATGAATTTTGAAGTAAATCATTAATTAATTTAATACCCCTATCTTGATTTCAAATAAAATCCAAATCATGAATCATGACCACTTAAAGCTTAACCTTTTCAAAACTAATTAAGACACTCACCTAGGTCTTAAGGGCTTAGTGGTGACTTAGGCCAAACCAAAATTGACTAAATGAGGATTAGAGAAATAAACATATCATAATCAAACATCCTTGAAACACCACTAAGCCCAATTAGGGTTAAAATTTGGCTAAGTGTTCCAACAACACTAACTTGCCTCTTTAAGGGTCCTCACCCACATAATTCTTAAATTGAGTCACAAGTGATATTTACCCTATTCCTAGGGATAATTGAGACATCAATGTTCACTGAGTAATAAGGGTATTTACAATATGAATTATTAAGCAACATAATAAATTTAAAAGAACTCAGGATTTTCCACCAGGCAGCGAGAGAATAGCACAGACCCGTTTCTTTCTCTAGATCTGTTGGATGTCTTGAAGATCTACTAAACTTAATATGTTTTGCTTGAAAAAATCATCCCTAATTAAAAGGACCCACCAAAATATGACATAAGGTTAGGAAAACCACCAGAACTTTACTTTTCCAGCTTTGCATAAACTGGCTTAACATGCATTTTTAAGTTTCAGGTGGTGGAACGAGAAGACTCGTCAATTACGCTTTTATAGTTTGCAACGTTGTCTTTCTTGTACTTTTATGTTATACTTTTGTGCTTATACAAATTTGCATGGAAAACTGAAACTATCAGGATAGCCACAAAGCCAAAACAAAAACCAAGATAAAAAAAACAACCAAGATAAAATTCACCGCCACAGCATTCAAAATATAAAACAACTCAAAATTTAATCACAAACATCACATAAAACTACAATTGTAACTAAATTAAGACGTTTCTATCAGATGATCAGAAATCCCTAGGAGGAGGTAACCTATGGTTGCTAACGAGGCTTCCGACGGTCTAAATGAAATTATGGAACGCATTAAGTTGAGTTTAGTAAGTTCATCTGGACTAAGTGAATCCAATAGAAAATAGTGGTGTCGGAACGAGGGAACCGTAGGATCTTAACAGGTGTTGTTCTAATCAACTTTAATATGCCCCTATAAAATTTAAAGAACTGCAATCATAGGGCCAGCTGATTTGTCATTATAAATTGACACACCAGAAAATTCAAACTCATCGTGACAGGGGCTTGGAGCTAGCATGGTGGGCAACAAGACCATCCTCAATAGCAAAACCTATCTCCCCCAGCTAAATCAATCTTCCTTCCTTAAACTTAAATAACAAAGCCATAGGCCTTCAAGGTTTCTTGCTTATGCAACGTAAACCCTCACCTTATCTTTAGGTCTTTGTATAGCCCTGTTATATAGTATAATTCCTAACTCTTCTTAGGATTCCGAGGTTGTCGTTTGTCATGACCTAAATCCTCACATCTTTTAGGCTATTTGTGTGATTGTTTCACACGAAAGTAAGCCCTAACTAATAAAGTTGGCAGGATGAAACACTTAAATATTTCTCCTCAAAATTGAAAACAAACATTAGGATAGCTTGGGAAGTCACCAAGGTTTGCCTCTGAATCCATGATACCCCATTGTTCTTCCTCCTTTAGACTCTACAACAAAATGTTCCAGATTTGAACCAATCCTCTTTTCACACCTTTACGTTTGTTCTCGTTGAATAGTCCTACCCTTTGAAATTAGTTAAAGATAATATTTCTTGATTTTTATCAAGAGTCTTCTTAGGTGACTTTGGTCATTTGAGATGTAATTAACTATAGGGGCTTGATCTTATGGAAAGCATGTCCGAACCCAACTTAATATAAACCCTATTTAATTCTTTATATTAAAATGGGGAACTTGTCGACAAATATAAATGTTTCACAGATGAGAAGGATGTCATACTTTTTTAGTTTATTTGATCGTGCCTCATCCTCAAGTGTTGTGTTTATCCTTCTGGATAGATACAGGGTTTGAGGTATAGTGTTCTTTTTTTAAAACTATGAAAAATATGGGGTCAGTATGATTTCATACTTTTTTAAAATTCAACGTCCTTCCGAGGCGGGCAACGGGATTCCAATTCTGGTGACCGATAGCTTCTTACGTGCGACTTCCCTCAACATAAAAATAGCGCAGATAGTTCCCTTATTGAATATAAAAAATTACATAGGGTTTATATTAAGCTGGGTTCAGACATGCTTCCTATAAGGGCAAGCCTCTATAGTTAATTACAGCTTAAATGACCAAAGTCATTTAAGAAGACTCTCAATAAAAATCAGTAAATATTATCTTTAATGATTTTCAAAGGGTTGGGCTTTTCAATGAGATCACTCAAATAGGTGTGAAAGGAGATTGGTTCAAATTTGGAACATTTTGTTGTAGAGTCTAAAGAATGAAGAACTAAGGGATGTCATGGATCCAGAGGAGAACCTTGATGACTTCTCAAGCTATCCTAATGTTTGGCTACATTTTTTAGGAGAGATATTTAGGTGTTTAATCCGACCAATTTCATTAGTTAGGGCTTATATTCGTGTGAAAAAATCACACAAATAACCTGGAAGATGTGAGGGTTTAGGTCGTGACGGACGACAACCTCAAAATCTGAAGACGAGTTAGGGCTTATATTGTATAAAAGGATTATGCAAATGCTTAAAGAGAAGGTGAGGATTTACGTTGCATAAGCAAGCAACCTTGAAGTCATATGGCTTTGTTCTTTATGTCTAAGGAAGGAAGATTGGTATAGTTAGGAAAAACAGGTTTTGCTATTGAAGGTGGTCGTGCTGCCCACAGTTCTAGCTCCAAACTCGTTGCCGGGACGAGCTTGAGTTTTCTAGTGTGTCAAGTTATGATGTCAAATCAGGTGGCCCTATGGTTGAAGTTCTTTGAATTTTATGGGGGCATGTTAAAGTTCATTAGAGCGACACCAGTTATGATCCTATGGTTACCTCGTTCCAACACCACTATTTTCTATAAGATTCACTTAGTCTAAATGAATTTAATAAACTCAACTTAATGGGTTCCATAATTTCATTTAGATCGTGGGAAGGCTCGTTAGCAACCGTAGGTTACCTCCTCCGAGGAATTCCCGATCATCCGATAGAGACGTCTTAATTTAGTTGAAGTTGTAGTTTTGTGTGATGTTTGTGATTAAATTTTGAGTTGTTTTATATTTTGACTGTTTTGGAAGTAAATTTTATATTGGTTGATTTTAGTTTTAATTTTGTTTTTGGTTTTTTGGCTATCCTGATAATTTTAGTTTTCATGCAGGGTGGCATCATTGTTTAGCATGCAATTTTTAGCTACAAAAGTACAATATGAAAGTACAAGAAAGACGACGCTGAAAACTATAAAAGTGTATCTGGCGAGTCTTCTCGTTCCACCACAT
The DNA here is from genome assembly GCA_003013225.1 of Phalaenopsis aphrodite. Taxonomy (NCBI): domain Eukaryota; kingdom Viridiplantae; phylum Streptophyta; class Magnoliopsida; order Asparagales; family Orchidaceae; genus Phalaenopsis; species Phalaenopsis aphrodite. The sequence goes on along the minus strand of NEWO01000241.1, from coordinate 439,997 downwards.
GAAACTCAAAAGGCATGTTAAGGAAGTTTATATGAACCAGGGAAGTAAAATTTTGACGAACTATCTAACCCTAGGTCATATCTTGGTGGGGTCCTTAGGAGTTTAAATAAGGTTGATATTTTCAAGCAAAATATATTAAGTTTAGTAGATCTTCCAGGTATCCAACAGATCTAGAGAAAGAAGTAGGTCTGTGCTACTCTCTCACTGCCTGGGTGAAAATCCCGAGTTCTTTTAAACTTATTATGTTTTTTAATATCTCATTCTGTAAATACTCTTAGTGCTTAATGAGCATTGATATCTCAATTATCCTTAAGATTAAGGTAACTATCATCTGTAATTTAATTTTGAATATTATGTGGGTGAAGACACTTAACCAAAGAGGCAAGTTAGTGTTATTGGAACACTTAACCAAATTTTGGTCCTAATTGGGCTTGTAGTGTTTGAAAGATGTTCTGATTTTCAATGATATTTACCTTTTTAATCCTCATTTAAATGAAACTTGATTTAACCTAAGTCACTACTAAGCTCTTAAGACCTAGGTGAGTGCCTTAAGTAGTTTTGAAAAGATTAAGCTTTAGGTGGTCATGATTCATTATTTTAATTTCATTTGAAAATCAAATAGGGGTATTAAATTGGTTAATTATTGACTTCAAAAGTCATACCCCTAAGTCCTGGGTTCATTTTATTTTAATAAACTTCCAAATTTTAATAATTTAGAAATTTATTAACTTATTTTTTAAAGTAAGAAAGTGAGGTTCGTTTCTACCAATTAACCTCTTGTATTTCAAACATCCAAATTAATATCAGAGGTTACCCATTTCCCTCCTTGAATTAAGCTTAAATGTTAATTAAGGCTAAATTACCAAAATTACACATCTGTCCCTAAGACTCTAACACTTCATAATTCATCAAATTTAATTCAAATAAATTTGAAATTTTTATCCTACCTCATTCATGGGTCAATTAAGACATCAGAGGAGAAAATGTGATTTTTGAAAATTTAATTTAATTTATATAATTATTTTCATGTAAAAATAGGATTTTTCAAAGAAAATTTCTAACTTGACCATGGTAAATCTTAATCCCATGAACTTTTTACTGGAGATAGACCTACACTAGTGAAGCCTTTGAACCAAATTTCATGATTTTTTGAATCTTATTTGAATTTTAAGAATTATTTTAAATTGTGGGGTATTTTCTAAATATAAAATATATTAAATGGGAAAAATTAAGTTTTATATTTTTGAAAAATCTTCCTAAGTTTAGAGAACTCAGAGGAGAAAACTTTATATTTTTTTGAGTTTTATTTGATTTATTGGAATTATTTTTAGTGAGAATAAATTTTTAGTTTTCAAAAATTTTTAAGCTTAAAAATTCAATAAATTTATTTATATAATTAAGAAAAATATTCTAATTATTCCTAAGTGATTAGGAAGCAATTTAGAACATTTCCATAAATTTTATTATTTTTTTGATTTTCATGGATTTTTAATTATTTAAATATTTAAAATAGGTTAAAACTCAAGTTTTTAATTTAAACACCATTTTATTTTTATAAAATACCCCTGATCGTAGAGAAATCAAAAAACCAAATTTTATAATTTTTCAAGTTATATTTTGATTTTTAAAAAAATATTTTAGTGCAAAAAATGTTGTTTATCTTTAAAAATCAACTTAAGTTACCAAATGAACTCAAAATGCTTTGAAATTTTTATGGTGAGTTCTCTAGAGCCTAAAAAATAGTGGAGATAAAAAATTAAGTCATTTTATTCTTTGTATTTTTCAAAATTAATTATCTTAGTGATTTAGGGTTTGTAATGATTAGGTGTGTTTTGAATGACTTGGCTCATGATAAATTTTCTTAAAGGCTCTCTAGTCATCATAGACCTTTTAAAAGTTTCTTGGATTTTTCTAAGAGACATGCTAATTTACATGATTATTTTAAGCAAATAATGCACATAAACTTGAAAAATATAATTATCTGTCTAGGGACCTCTAACTTTGGAAAAATCAGAAAATGTTCCCTAAGATAGAGGCCACATGCTAAAATTTCAAGTCATGGAGATATTACTACATGCATGGAGAATCAAAACATCAAAATCAATGTTTAATTAATTAAAAATAAAATATGCATCAAATTGACTCCAAATCATATTCACATTGTCCTCCTCTGTTCACTCAGCAGGAGGGTTTTTTTATTTTATTTTTATGATTTTTCTACACCAAGATATGAATTTTTAAAGTTAGGGATCATTTTTTGATTTTTTAAAATGCCCTATTTATCTAGTTAAATGCGTGGCACTGACTGTATCCTAGGAAGCTCTGAAAGCAAGTGTAGCGCACTCTAGTTAGACGCCGCCTTCCACGTAGCTGCTGACTCGACCCGTGGTTCATGTAAGGAAATGTTTTCCGGCTCGATCTCTTTCATCCATCCGATACGCACGTGATCGGATGGATCCCCATCATCATCCCCAATATAGTGATCCCGTGGCCATCCACACTAAAACCTTAAGATCTCAGCCTAGATTCAACCAAATCACCTCGGGTTTGATCCTATGGACTCGCCTAAGTGAGACGAACATATTTATATGGTAATAATGCAATTAAATTAAGCCTAATTAAATGTAGAATCAAGATAGGCTTGGGATGAGGAGAGGTTCAATGCCTTGGCTCTGAGAATGGAAGTTTCGATTAAAGAGTCTCAACATGCTCGTTGGTGTCCAAAGAAGCCAGGGATTAAGCGTCTTGCTATGGTGAAATGTCTAGACCCAAATTCGACCAAGGCTAATTTCAGGTGTTGGTCTAGAGCTATACTAGGGGCTATGTGGAAGGGGGATTTGATAGGGCTTTGCCTTCTCTTAATGTGGTAAAGGTGTGGGTGAGTTTAATTTGATTTTGGAGGTGTGGAGAGCTTTGTCCTGTCTCCGGCAAGGTTTTGAGCTAAAAAAATTGGGCTCCGACAAGAGAATTCAGGGCAATGTTATGGTTGGGTTGCACTGAGGAGGTCTCAAAGAGGCTTTGGGATCAATTTGGGGAAGTCTCTTAGAGGGATGTTCAGCTCTCCCTCCATGGCCATAGAAGGGGGCATTTTATAAAAATGGCCTTAGGCTTGCTGTCATGGCCAATTGGGGGGGGGGGTGTGAAATGTGCTACCAAGAGGGAGAGCAGAGAGGCTCTAAGCTTCAAATTGGATGAGGTGGTCTCTAGGTTTGAATTGGGTTCAATCCCACGTGGGGTGCCTCTCGATTTGGCCATTTTCCGTCCACTAGGTTGGCCGGTCGGCCAGGGGATGTGGCTAGGGAGATCAAGTGAGCCAAGGGAATATGTCACAGAAACTTAATGATTTTAGGCTTTGTTTTGGCAAAAATATCATAAGCTTAAGCAAAAAAGGCATGAAATTTTTTAGTTTAGGGGAACTTTGGTCCATGACTTAGTTTATGTAGTTTTAAGGGGTTTAGGCTGGTCTCTAGGGTCCAACTAATGGTTGTGGAGTCATTAATTTGGAGACTTTGGTGTAGTTAGGCCATCTTTAGTGCATGGGTTCAATGTGGGTTCAAGTGATCAAAGCTTGAGTTTGGGCTAGGCTAGCAATATCAATTGACCTAATTGATTGATCAACATTATGTAGATGATTGTTGTAAAGTTTTTTGGTGAAGGGTTGAAGTGATTTTGAGTTCTATTGGTGAGTCAACTTGAAGGTCTTTTGAAATTTAGTCAAATTAGGCATGTTGGGCTAGACATGGGTCTAGGTTGGGCTAGCTTGGGATAAGTCCAAATTAAATTGTTTAAATGCTCAAGGGAGCATTTATGATGATTTTTTATGTAGGGATGGAGTGGAAATTTTGGGGCTAATACCATCAATTTGGTGAGATTTTGAGACAGCCAATTTGGGGCAAAATTGGCGCTTTTTGGACTTAGGTTGAAATCAAATGAAATTGAGGCCTCACTAATGCCAATTGAAGGTCAATTTTGATGTATGTGGATGTTATGAAGGTTTTACAACATTATTTGTGGCAAATGGAGTAGGCCATGGGTTCAATTTGGTGGAACCAAGTCATGGGGCCAAAATTTGGGTTTTGATCTACATCAAAATTGGGTTCAAATGATGGATTAATTGAGCATGGATTTGGTGTAGATTGGTCACATCAAGAGTGTATTTGAGTTTAGAATTTAAATTAGGGTAAATTAAGACCAATTTGATAAACATTTGGAGTGATTTGGAGAAAATATGTGCCTTTAAAGGGCAATTTGAGGGTCTTGATCAAAGATGGCCAAATTGGCCAAATTGAGTCATGTAATAGTTGAGAAAAATGAAATTATGAATATTTGGGTGGTTTTGGGAATTTTTGAGATTTTTTGGAATTTTTGGAAATTTGGGGTAAAGAGTGGTATTTTGGTAATTTGGCCAATTTTGGTGATTTTTGGTAGTTTGGGTGTTTTCAATGTGTTTGAAATGATTTTTGAACCAAGTTAGGTATTTTGGGTAGATTTGAGAATTTTGGCCAAATTTGGGGTCCCAAAGGTATCTAGGTAATTTGAGGGAATTTAAGGGCAAAAGGATAGGTTGGGTATCTTGGTAGAGTTAGAGTGCCAACCACCATCAATAAGCCATGGACCAATGGTCCTTTAAGTAGTAATCTTAGCTAAAACCTAGCCTACGACTAATGGGTTTAGGGGACCACCTACATGAGTCTCCCAAAAGTATCAAAGGACCAAATCCAGAAAATTTAAGTTTAGGGTAGTGAGTGATTGTGAGTGCAAGTATGTACCTTAAGCCCTAGACCAGCACCCAGGGTCAACCCTAAGGTCCAACAGTCCTAAGGGTGACTCATCTTGTGTTCCCCCATAGTGACCCCACCTACTAGGTGCTAGAGGTTAGGACTAATATGTGGAACTTCAAGTTGAGTAGAGAGGAGTTTGGAATCGCTAATGGTGAGGGTTCCTTATCTAGTTTTCTAAGAATAGTCAATAGGAAAGTCCTATGGCTAGACCTTAGGCTAATAAAGAGGAAAAACTAAACCTCAACCAAAAGTGAAGGTCAACAAATATACCCCCAATAGGTGTGGTGTGCTGGATAAGCGCACCACGCGTATTGGAGTTGACCGATGAGATAAAAAAAAAACCAATACAAACTCATAAGTCAACAAACCCAGAAGTATGTGTAGAGTTGTGTGTGTGATTTATTTCTGCTGGGGTATTAGCAGGTGATTGTCTGATTGAAATCATGGAGTAGTGACTCTCGCTGGGGATCAGAGAGTGAATTTTGAGTTATGAAATATTATGTATTTATAAAGGATGAGAGTCGGTATATAAGTGTTGACTTCGGGGTGGGAATTGAAATTTGGGTATCAATCCCAAAATAAGAATCAGATGCCATAATCCATTTAAGTTAGTCTTGAAACTGATTTCAAAAGATGAGAATAGGATTGTGTGGAAGGACCGAATTGAGAGGGAAAGCACAAAGGCTCACATCTGACTCAAAAGGGTGACAACAGTGTAGAAAATGACAACCATTAAGGATATGTCTTCAGAAAGAAAGGATTGTACCAGTTCATGTTTCCACTGGGAAGTTATATTTGAAATGACATATGACAGGGAGAATATATATGTCAGGTTGGGAAGAAAAGTGCTAGGACTCACATCTAACCCAAGTAATGATGAAGAAAACGTCTGCTACATTGAGGAAGATAGTAGTAGGACTTGCATCCAACTTAAGAGGTAACAAGAAAATATGTGTGTCACATTGAGAAGGAACGCACTAGGACTCACATCCAACTCAAGAGGTCACAATAAAATATATGTGTTACATTGAGAAGGAAAATAATAGGACTCACATCCAACTAAATAGGTAATAAGAAAATATATGTGTTATATTGAGAAGGAAAGCACTAGGACTCACATCCAACTCAGTATGTAACAAGAAAATATGTGTGCTACATTGAGAAGGAAAGCACTAGGACTCACATATAACTCAATAGGTAGCAAAAAATGTATGTGTTACATTGAGAAGGAAAGCACTAGGACTCAC
>NEWO01000241.1:380024-433849 GCA_003013225.1 Phalaenopsis aphrodite | reverse complement strand
CGAGAAGGAAAGCGCTAGGACTCACATCCAACTCAAGATGTAACAAGAAAATATATCTTCTACATTGAGAAGGAAAGCACTAGGACTCACATCCAACTCAACAGGTAACAAGAAAGTATGTGCGTCGCCTTAGGACGGAAAGCACTAGGACTCACATCCAACCGAAGAGGTGACAAGAAAGTATGTGCGTTACCTTGAGAGGGAAAACATTAGGACTCACATCGAACTCAAGAGGTAACAAGAAAATATGTGCGTCACCTTGAGAAGGAAAACACTATGACTCACATATAACTCAAGAGGTAACAAGAAAATATGTGCGTCAGGTTAGGAAGGAAAGCATTAGAACTCACATCGAACCTAAGAGGTGACAAGAAAATATGTGCTCTTCTGCAGAAAATATGCAGATTCACTCATGTGAATTTGTGGGGAATATGTGAATAAAATATGAAAACATGTGAAGGAATCAGGATTTAGGTACTGATTCAGAAATAAGAATTAAATTTTAGTTATCATTTTTGAAAAGAGAGTCAGAAGTCAAGAACCGACCTCAAAGATTAAGAAAAGGATGCCATGCTCAATTAAAGGGGGTCTTATACCAATCTCGAAGATGGGGAGTCAAAATTTGGGTACTAACTCTGAGAGTCATATAAAAATAGTGTAGAGAGTTTATGATGTTGAATTTGCAGAACTGTGTCATGTGAAAAGGTTGATTTTATTGAAGAAGGTTTGTAGAGTTTTGTGGGTGCAGAATGTGAAATTCCACGGGGATGTGAAGAGAGTTAAAACAGATAAAGATGGTTGTGCTGCGCACACAAAGAGTAAGAAACTCCTAAATCGAGAGAATCTTCTCAACAAACTCATTTTACTTTCTTGTTGTTTTTATCACATTTAATTTTTCAATATATGTCTTTAAAATTTTAATTTTAATTGGTTGACTTTCAAAAGAAATTTATTTTTTTATTTGTTCATTTGTGATTCTTTTTATTTAAATTTATTTATTGTTAAAGGTTTGTTGTATTGTTCTTCATTCATTGAAATTCTGAACCAACATGAATGTCATATTTGGAAGATATTTTATTGAGAAGTAAAGCACTAGGACTCTTTTATTTACTTTCCTTATTTTGTAGTACTCCATCGTACTAGGAGTCGGTAGCTATCAAAGGCGTTCTTCCCTTTGAACATTGGCAGGAACCCAAACTGGCGCTGGCTAATCTGGAATACGAGACTCGCCATTTAGCGGGATGTACGACCCTGGGCTCCATGGTATATACTGATCTATCCTCAGTGGGAAGTATGGCTCATCCATCATAAAATCTGAAGTTTGAGGCCCATCGGTGCTAGAGGTATACTCTTCCAATGTACTAAAGCGTTGTAAATTTAGAACTTTGCAATCCGGCCATTCTACAAATACCTTTGTGGCTGATGTCCCTACCCTTGCATAAAACATCTGAAGCTAAAGGTGTTTCTGACTCTGTGATGAACCCCGGTTCTTCATCAGTGGAGGGTAGGCTGACAAAAGTTTCTTTCATGTCTAGATCATAGATATGCCCCTCAGGAGTAGCGGTGACTAAGTTGTTCATCATCTGCGTTCATCTCATAGAAAAGCCCTCTATTTCTTGCGGCTCGCATTTCTGCGTTGCGTCCTCCGAAGCGAAGCATCTCGCAGTAGTTTGTTATTGGCGGTTACTAGGTCTCCAGCTGGTGTAGCTACCATGGAGGGCATACGGATGGGCCCTTTCATCAGATTTTGCTCTATTATCACATTCTTGCCTTTGTGTGATCCATTATCTTTGGCAGTCACTCTTAGCAGTGAAGGCAATCCCTCTTTCTCCCTACAGCTGACTACATTAATGAGAGGACCTTCGTAGTCCATGTCGACCTGGTTAAAGTCCTTGTTGAAGTCTATGGTACCGCCCTGCGACTCCATCTCCTCATTTAGTGCAAGGCTCCAGCCATCATTGAAAGGAAAGATCAGCCAATATCTTGATATTTTTCTGCAGACGACAGGAAAAACAACAGTGGGCCAAAACTTGGCATGAACAAGAAAAAAATAAAGTATTTATTGAAGTAAATTTTAGCTTATTTTAGTGAAATGAATTGTTTACTTATATATGAATTTTATTTAATTTTTGTGAAACATTATACTCAAAAGTGCAAACGGATAAATTTTAAAGTGTTTAAAAAAATTCACAAAATTTTCATTATATTGAGGTTAATTACAAAATTTGGACCCGTTCATAGACATTTGGCCACATAGATAACCTCAGAACAATCAAAGTTTCAAAATTTCAAAGCAAGCGAGAGCAAACACCATTAAGTTGCACAATAAGTTTTCAAATATCGTCCATTTATTCGTAACATGGGTCTTTCGCCCTGGAAGTCCACTAACTGGTAGGCTCCTCCTGTGTAGAACTTTTCAACGACAAATGGTCCCTCCCAAATTGGCTCAAATTTTTCACCTATTTTGCAGCGTACAAGAATAGGCCTTTTGAGCACAAGTATGAGGTCACCAACTTTGAATGTCCTTGGGCGGACCAATTTGTCATGGACTTGTACAATCTTCATTGGTAAAGCTCCAAATGTTGTTGTGCTTCTAGTCATTTTCCCTCAAGACTTTCCAGTTCTTCAAGTCTAACTTTTGCACTTTTCCTTATGTGAGTTGGTTGGCAACAACAACTCTAACCGATGGTGTCTGAACTTCTAGTGGTAGCACGACCTCGGTCTCATAAATGAGCATATAAGGTGTACACTGAGTGGTAGACCTGAAAGTCATTCAGTAGACCCACAAGACTTCTAATAGTTTGTTGTGCCAATCCTTTTTTTTGTCAAGTATTTTCTTTAAAATTTGTACAAGTGTTTTGTTGAAGGCTTCAGCCAGACCATTTGCTCTGGGATAGTAAATTGTAGAGTATCTCCAATCTATCTGATGTCTTTTGATAAAATTATTGATTTTGGTGCTTTTGAAAGCTGTCTCATTATCAGAATTTATTCTTTGCGGTACTCTGAAATGGTAGACAATTTGGCTTTTGAAAAATTGAAGGACGTGTTGTGCTGTAACCTCACGTAATTGTACTTCCTCTGCCCTTTTGGAGAAGTAATCTATAGTGGCAAGTATAAACCTGTGTCCTTTAGAAGATGGAGGGTCTATCAAACCTATTATGTCTGTGCCCCCAACACTCGAATGGCCACGAGGCAACAGTTGGGTGTAGCACATTTGGAGGATGATGTAAGACCACCCCATGCACTTGACATTGGTGACATTTTCTGGTTGTATCCGTGCAGTTGGACATCATTGTTGACCAATAATACCTGAGTCATTTGATCTTCATTTTCATTTTTGGTCCTGACTGGTGAGCGCCACACAATCCAGCATGTACCTCTTTGACAATATTTTGCGCTTCAGCTCTGCTCAAACACCGTAGCCACATTTGATTGAACGGTCTTCTGTATAGAACGTTTCACATCAGGGTGTAAGATACAACCCTTCTTGTGACATGATGTGCCTTAGACTTGTCTTCTGACAGCTTCCCAGTATACAAATATTCTATTAATGGATTGCACCAATCTTTGTTCATGTCTACTACTATATTTATTATTTCTTCTTTTCCAAGCTTGTGTAGAGTTTTGAGGTCGATCTGAGACAAGACTCATCTTCCTTGCACTGTGATTTCAATGGAATCCTCTGGGGGACATACCATTTCTTTAGCAAGTTTTGCTAGAGCGTCGGAATGGACATTATCTCCCTTAGGAATCTGGTAGAAAGTCACATCAGAAATCTGCTTCAGGAGCTTCATCGTGTACTGATGGTATTCTACTAACCTTGGTTTCAGAATTTTATATTGTCCAGTGACTTGCTGGATGATGAGTTGGGAGTCTCGATAGATGGAAATGTTCGTTTTATCCATTGAGATTTCCATTCCCAATCTGACGATTAAAGCTTCATACTCATCATCGTTGTCGGTGCACGAATCTGTCAGGTGGTGTGAGAACCTCAACATACTCTTATTTGGTGTGATAAAGATCAAACTGATCTCTGCTTTGCCTTATATAATTGAGTTTGATCCTTTGTCCTTTTTGGCTGACGAAGCGTCATCAAAGTACATTTCCCAGTGTTACACATTGAAAAACTCCATTTGTAGTATTTGTTCGTATGGACTAGCTGGGAGTGGTTGTGCATCGAGATATTTTGCTAGTATCTATCTCTTGATAGCAAGGAGGGGAAAAAAAGTTATATCAAATTACAATAAGATCATTGAGCATCATGCTAAAAGTTCGGAAAGTGTTGGCCGGGTCATCAAATATTGCAATGGATTAACTTTCAAGATTAGGGTAATCTTATGTGAAAGCATGTAATTTCTAAGTTTTTTAGCGACAAAAATTAATGCCAGACAATGTTTCTCAATTGGTGGATACCTTATCTTTGTCGGTATTAAGTGACGACTCAAGTAGTAGAGTGCGTTTTCTTTACTCTCATCATTAACTTAGGCTAAGAGGGCTCCAAGATGGTCGTCTAAGGCCACGATATAAAGTATCAACGATTTCCCTGGGATAAGGTCTGTGAAGACGGAGGTGTCATTAAATATTGTTTAACATCCTTGAATGTCTGTTGGCATTTCTCTTCCCAAACAAATTTGGCATCCTTTTAATTAATTCCGAGAAAGGCTGACACCTACCCGAGAGATTAGAAATAAAGCGTCTCAGATATGGCAACTTCCCCTGGAAGGAACGTAGTTGTTTCAGGGTTTTAGGAGGAGGCATTTCCAAAATAGCTTTAATTTTATCTGGGTCGATCTCGAATCCCTGATGACGGACAACAAATCCCAAAAATTTCCTAGAGGTAACGCCAAAAGTGCACTTTAATGGATTAATTTTAAGGTCATATCATCGTAACAATTCAAACATGATCTTTAAATCATACAAATGGTCTTTTTATTTACTTTCGATGACAAAATCATCCACGTAACATTCTACTTGGTTGTGAATGAGGTCATCAAAAATATTCGTCATTCCGTGTTGATATGTTGCTTCGCGTTCTTTAGGCCGAACGACATCGATGTGTAGCAGAAAATTCCGATCAGTGTTCTGAAGGCTGTAAGTGCTGCATCCTTAGGAGCCATCTCTATTTGGTTGTATCCCGCGATCCGTCCATGAAGGCAAAATTTCATGTGTTGAAGCGATATGCACCATCATCTCTGGTATGGGTAGTGGAAATTCATCTTTTGGACATGCCTTGTTCAAATCTTTGAAGTCGACACAAACACGAATCTGTCTATTTTTCTTCTTAATAGGTACAATGTTAGCTAATCATGTGGGGTACTACTCTTCTTTTACAAATTTGTCGTCTATTAATTTCTTCACCTCAACGATGACTTGTTGTTCTATTTTGAGGCGCATTCTCCTGAGAGCTTGTTGTATTGGGGTTATATTCTTGTCCACCCCGAGCTTATGGACTGCAACTTCTGTGGATAGTGTTGACATCTCATCATAGCTCCATGCAAAGTAATCTTTGAATTTTGTTAATAGTTTGATCAATTCTGCAAATTCTTCGTCTTTGAGTGAAGAACTTAGAAATGTAGGCCTGGGTTGTTCTTAAGTCCCGAGGTTAATCTCTTTTAATTCATCAATGGTAGATTTAATTTCCTCCCAAATTCTGGTGGAGCATGTTTTATTAGTTGGTCAGTAGAGTCATCCTTTATATCGAGGCAATCCTCTTCTGACTCACCAGTAACAACCATTTAATATTCAGAATCATCGACTGGTCCGACTGTACCAAATCCGAGACCCTCTTTTAAATTTGGAGTTCAACTTTTACCATTCCATAATTTTTCAAAAAGTTGAAATTTATCTTTTGGAAGTGTCCCTGTTGAATTAACTTTTGAACACAAGGCGAGCAGTAACTAAATGTTAATTCCATTAATTCATTAGGATCATCATCCAAATTTACATGTTTTTCAAGCTCAGTAGAGGTAGAAGTACGATAAAATTTAATCGGCTTTGAACCAATACTACGGAATTCCTTGACCTCTAAACTCTCGACTATTTGAGAGAGAATCAGAATGAGGGTCATAGCATTCACATAGTTGTTTATCCGATCATATATTGTTTCATATTCATACTTCTCTGTATTTTCTAAGGATATCTTGTACTGAGGATTCTTCTATCTTGTCATCATTATTTCATCTTCAGAACTATCTTCGTCACCAACGTTGATGAATTGCCTAGTCTGTTCAACAATTAGATTGATCGCTCTTCGTCCACGTTTCCGGCCTCGAATCTCCACCAACTCGTTGTAAGGGAGTGGTGGAAGATTGCTGAAGTGGAGTTGAATGGCCTCCTCTTTGTAATTCTTCTAAACCTTCATCATTTTATCGGATCAAGTTCAAGTTGGTATCCAAGAGCTCTTTCTCCCTTTTGGTTGAATCCTCTTAACATCATTTTATCGGTCGTAAGCTCTTAAGCTTCAATATACAAATAGGCCAATGTTCCGAGGCTCATCAAATTAAGAGATGCTCCAGGATCTACTAATACTCTGGACAACCCAAATCTACCGATGCTGACGGAGATGTAGAGTGGACGATTGTGGTAGGCGGTACCGAGCAGCAAGTCTTCATCTGTGAAGGTTACCCTAGGATATTTTTTCAATGAATAAACTTCATTTGAGGATATTCTGGCCAACTAAGCTAAGAAAATTTCTGGGTCAAGCAAAGCTATAACCGGAGACTCTCTCATCCCCTTTGACAGGATAAGAGCGTCGTAGATGCTTAATCGGGCCGGCAACTTCCTAAGATGAGCTAGCACATTGTAGTTTACTTTGTATAACCCTTTGATTTTATCTTGATCTGGTAGTTCTTCACTATGAAAGTACAAGAAAGATGACGCTGAAAACTGTAAAAGGATACCTGGCGAGTCTTCTCTTTCCTCCACCTGAAACTCTAAAGACATGTTAAGGCAGTTTATATGAAATGGGGAAGTAAAAGCTTGACGACCTATAGGTCATATCATGGTGGGTCCTTGGGAGTTTAATTATGGATGATGTTGTCAAGCAAAATATATTAAGTTTAGTAGATCTCTAAGGTATCCAACAGATCTAGAGAAAGAAGCAGGTCCATGCTACTCTCTCACTGCCTGGTGGAAAAACCCGAGTTTTTTAAACTTATTATGTTGCTTAATAATTCATTCAGTAAATACCCTAAGTGCTTAGTGAGCAATGATATCTCAATTATCCCTAAGAGTAAGGTAACTATCATCTGTAATTAAATTTTGAATATTATGTGGGTGAAGTCCCTTTAAGAGGCAAGTTAGTGTTATTGGAACACTTAACCAAATTTTGGTCCTAATTACGCTGGTAGTGTTTGAAAGAAAATTTCTAACCTTGGCTCTAACACTTCATAATTTATCAAATTTAATTTAAATGACTTTGAAATTTTTATCCTACCTCATTCATGGGTCAATTAAGACATGAGAGGAGAAAATGTGATTTTTAAAAATTTAATTTAATTTATATAATTATTTTCATGTAAAAATATGATTTTTTCAAAGAAAATTTCTAACTTGATGAAGATATATCCTAATCCTTTGAAATTTTTTACTAGAGGTAGACTAGACCAGAGAAGCATTTGGCACAACTTTCATGATTTCTTGAATTTAATTTGAATTTTAAGAATTATTTTAATTTCTAGGGTATTTATTAAATATAAAAATATTTTAAATAGGTAAAATTAAGTTTTATATTTCTGAAAAATATTTCTAAGGTCAGAGAACTCAGAGAAAAAAATTTTATATTTTTTTGAGTTTTATTTGATTTATTGGAATTATTTTTATTGAAAACGCATTTTTAGCCTTTAAAAATTTTTTTTAATCTTTAAAATTCAGTATCTTTATTTTAAAAATAAGGAAATATTCTAATTTTTCCTAAGTGCTTAGGAAGCAATTTAGAACATTTCCATGAATTTTTTTATTTTTGTGATTTCTATGGATTTTTAATTATTTAAATATTTAAAATAAGTTAAAAATAAAGTTTTTATTTTAAACTCTATTTTATTTTTTATAAAATAACTCTAATCACAGAGAACTCAAAAAATTGAGTTTTATTATTTTTCAAGTTTTATTTTAATTTTTAAAAAATTATTTTAGTGACGAAAAAGCTATTTTTTTTTTAAAATAAAACTTAAGTTACCAAATGAACTCAAAATGCTTTGAATTTTTTATGGTGAGTTCTCTACACCCTAAACAATAATGGAGATAAAAAATCAAGTCATTTTGTTTTTTGTATGTTTCAAAATTAATTATCTTATTAAATTAGGGTTGGTAAAGATTAGGTTTGTTTTGAATGACTTGACTCATGAGAAATTTTCTTAAAGGCTCTCAAGTCGTCAAAAATCTTCCAAAATTTTCTTGGATTTTTCTAAGCAACATGCTAATTTCCATGATTATTTTAAGTAAATAATGCACATAAACTTGAAAAATATGATTCTCTGTCTAGGGAGCTCCTCTGACTTTAGAAAAATTAGGGAATGTTACCTAAGACAGAGGTAACAACATGCTAAAATTTCAAGCCATGGTGATATTAATACATGCATGGAGAATCTAAACACCCAAATCAGTGTTTAATTAATTAAAAATAAAATATGCATCAAATGGACTCCAAATCATTTCCACATTTTTTTTCCTCTGTTCACTAAGCAAGAAAATATTTTATTTTATTTATATGAATTTTCTACACGAAGATATGAATTTTTAAAGTTAGAGATCATTTTGTGATTTTTTAAATCCCCTATTTATCTATTTAAACACACGGTGTTGACTGTATCCTAAGAAGCTCCGAAAGCACGTGTGGCATGCTCTGGTTGGATGTTGCCTTCCACGTAGCCGCTGACTCAGCTCACAGTTCATGTAAGGAAATGTTGTCCGACTCGATCTCCTTCATCCATCCTATACACATGCGATCAGACGGCTCCATGTCATCATCCCTGATAGAGTGATCACGTGACCGTCCACACTAAAACCCTAAGATCTCAGCCTAGACTCAACCAAATCACCTCAGGTTTGATCCTATGGACTTGACTAATAGAGACGAACATATCCATATGGTAAGCATGCAATTACATTAAGCCTAACAAAAAAGAGAATTAAAATAGGCTCGGGAGGATGAGAGGTTCAATAACTTGGCTCTGAGAAGGGAAGCTTCAATCAGAGAGTCTCGTTATGTTCTTTGTGGTTCAAAGAAGCTAGGGATTAAGCCTCTTTCTATGGTGAAATGCCTAGACCCAAATTCGACCAAGGTCGATTTCAGGTGTTGGTCAATTTGGTCATTGGGCTATACATGGGTCTAGGTTGGGCTAGCCTTTGGCTAAGTCCAAATTAAATGGTCCAAATGATCAAGGGAGATGTTTTGAAGATTTTTGATGAAGGGATGGAGTGGAAATTTTGGGACCAAGACCATCAATTTGGTGAGATTTTGAGATATAGCCAATTTGGGGCAAATTTGGGGCGTGTTGGACTTAGGTTGAAATCAAATGAAATTGAGGCCTCACCAATGCCAATTGAAGGTCAATTTTGATGAATGGGGATGTTATGAAAGTTTTTCAACAAAAATTGTGGCAAATGGAGTAGGCCATGGGTTCAATTTGGCGGAACCAAGTCATGGGGCCAAAATTTGGGTTTTGATCTAAATGAAAATTGGGTTCAAATGGTGGACTAATTGAGCTTAGATTTGGTCTAGATTGGTCACATCAAGAGTGGATTTGAGTTTAAAATTTAAATTGGGATAAATTGAGACCAATTTGATAAACATTTCGAGTGATTTGGGGGAACAAATAGGCCTTTAAAGGGTAATTTAAAAGTTTTGATCAAAGATGGCCAAATTGGCCAAATTCGGTCATGTGATAGTTGAAAAAATGAAATTGGAAATATTTTGGGTGTTTTGGGAATTTTGGGGATTTTTTGGAATTTTTTTAATTTTGGTGTAAGGAGGGGTATTTTGGTAATTTGGTCAATTTTGGTGATTTTGGGTAGTTTGGGTTTTCTCAAGGTGTTTGAAATGATTTTTGAACCAAGTTGGGTATTTTGGGTAGATTTGGGAATTTTGGCCAAATTTGGGGTCCCAAAGGTTTTTAAGTAAATTTGGGGAATTTAGAGGCAAAAGGGCAGGTTGGGTATCTTGGTAGAGCAATAAGCCATGGACCAATGGTCCTCTATGTAGTGATCTTAGCCAAACCCTAGCCTAGGGCTAATGGGTTTAGGGGAACACCAACATGAGTCTCCCAAAAGTATCAAAGGACCAAAGCCAGGAAATTTAAGTTTAGGGTAGTGAGTGATTGTGAGTGCAAGTACGTACCTTAAGCCCTAGTATCAAAGGGTCAACACTAAGGTCCAACAGTCTTAAGGGTGACTCATCTTGAGTTCCCCCATAGTGACCCTACCTACTAAGTGCTAGAGGTTAGGACCAATATGTGGATCTTCAAGTTGAGTAGAGAGTAGTTTGGAATCTCTAATGATGAGGGTTCCTTGTCTAGTTTTTTAAGAATTGTCAGTAGGAAAGTCCTATGGCTAGACCTTAGGCTACTAAAGAGGAAAAACTAAACCTCAACCAAAAGTGAGGTCAGCAAAATCCCAAAATTGAAATTCTCTTGGACCAAAGAGGCACATGTTTTGAATTCAAACGTCAGACTTTTGAATTTTGGAGAGAAATTGAAATTCTTTTCAGAGGGGGCATCCCAAAATAAAATCAAGTTGGAGATGAACGTTAAGAGGGGGGTGAAAAATAATAGGTGGCATGAGAACCAAGAGGGAGAGATAGAGAGAAAAGTCAAGGGCTTAGAGATTTTCTTCTAGGGTTGTAATAGGAGAGAGAAGGTGAGAGATTTCTTCTTCATTACACTTCTAAGAGAGAATTGAGAGTGCTTGTAAAGAGAGAAAGACTTGGAGAGAACTTCTAGAGATTTGCTTGGGAAGGATTGTGAGATAAGTTGTATTTTTCATTTCTTTTATTTGTAAACTTGTTTTTTATATATGAAGTTCGTGTTTTACCGTACCCTTCTCATGATTTCTGAGTATTCTTCTTTATCCTTCTTCTTACTTTGAAGGAATGGTTTTATGAAGAAATAATTTTGTTTTCTATGGTTATAAATATAGTAATTTGTGATGATTTAAACTCTAATCTTCATTTACTTTTTGATCTGGCCAATTGAATTGTTAAAATATGTTAAGAAACTTATGTTTTAAAAAGGGGATATGATTTCTACGACAGAGAGAATCACATTTGATTTCATGGGAGAGTATGTCATCAATGGGATTGGGTGCAGTTAAAAAGGGAAATATACTTCGTTGGATGTAGAATTGGAAGAATTTAATGTGAGAACCACAAAATTAGGGATCAAACTCTAGATTAGTCAATGCTCTTTATAACACTCGAAAGAGGGTAGAGAATAAAATTGCTCCTATTTGACACAAAATAATTTTTAAATATATTTTTCAAATGATTTCAAGTTCTTTACAAGCCATATTTTCATTGTAAATGGGAATGTTGTTTTCTCATACTTGAACTTTTCATCAACAAAAATAATTTATTTTATTTCAGCAATTTTACTTTTGAATGTTTAACATCTAGTTTAACTTAACTATTTTAGTTGTACATTTGCATATTTAGTAGCATTTCACTTGAGTAGCTTAACTTCAAACTTTATACTTTACTTTGTTTTTATTTTTATTTTAATTTAAGAATAGAATATTATTAGCTAGCTTATATATGTTTCCAGCTTCCCTGTGGGATCGATGTCTAGGACTCCATTATAGCCTTGTATTACATGAATGATAGGTATACTTGCATTATATGTAGAAGGGAATTAAGAGTTTAAAACAGGTGTTAAAGATAAATTATTTTCTTTAAAGTTACATTATTATTTTGGCTACATTGCATATTTATTATTAATTTAATCCCAAGTTTCCGTGCATTAAGTTTTTAGTTTAGTTTGAACCTTTCCTTGTTGTTTATTTTTAATTACTTGTTTTATTTTTTTTATGTGTAGTATAAGATATGAAAACTTAGTACCTTATGATTCCGAATTAGAAAGGACTGTTAGAAAAATTTGAAAACAACAAAAATAAAAAAATGATTTCAGTTAAATGGCTTGTAACTTAAGTAATGTTGGAAATGAAAATCAATATCATCAGAGACCTTTAAGGAATTATGCTAATCCTACAACAAATGAAAATCATTTGAGTATACAAAACCTGCTGTATCTGCCAATTCATTTGAGATTAAACCTACTATTATCCAAATGGTACAAAAAAATCAGTTTTGGGGAACATCAACTGAAGTTCCCAATTTACACCTTGCTAGTTTTCTAGAATTGTGCACTACATTTAAATATGGAGTGTTGAATGATGCTGTCAGACTTAGACTTTTCCTTTTCATTGAGGGATAAAGCTAAGATGTGGCTAAACTCATTAACACTCAGATCTATTAGAACTTGAAGAGATTTACTACAAAAATTTTTATCTAAATATTTCCCACCATAAAATATTGGTAAGCTTAGAAATGGTATTACATCTTTTTTTCAGTTTGAAGGGGAATCATATTATGAAGCCTGAGAAAGATTTAAAGATCTCCTTAGGATGTGTCCACACCGTGCGTTTCCGGATTGGTTAATAATTCAAACTTTTTAAATGGATTGGTTTGATCTCTTAGATAGATAATTGATGTTGCTATTGGTGGATCATTATTGTCAAAACCAATCAATGAAACATATTCATTAATTAAAGAGATGACTACTAATAATTTTCAATGGCCCCAGAAAGGGAAAATCCCAAAAGAGTAGCTACTATTCATGATTCTAATGCAATATCTTTATTAGCTGCTGAAATAGCCACTATATTGAAGAAGATAGAGTAATGTAGAATGAATTATTCTCACACAACACCTGTACTTCAGGAGAACTCATTTGGAAAAAAAAAAGAATCTCAATCTTCTTATGAGACTTTAAATGCATCAAACAATTGTTCTAATAATACTTATGCCAATTATTATAATCCTAGTTGGAGGAGTCATCTAAACTTTGGTTGGAGTAACAATAACTCGAATACTGCAAATCCACAATGGGGAAACAATGTTGTGAACTTAGTGGGAAGCTCCAACAATCAAGGAAATCAAGCTTATAAACCTTATTACCCCCCAGGATTTAATAATTTACAAAGTAAGGAGAAAAAGTTATCAATGGATGAATTGATATTGCAAATGGGAAGTCAATTACAGAGT
Organism: Phalaenopsis aphrodite; assembly: GCA_003013225.1. Classification (NCBI taxonomy): domain Eukaryota; kingdom Viridiplantae; phylum Streptophyta; class Magnoliopsida; order Asparagales; family Orchidaceae; genus Phalaenopsis; species Phalaenopsis aphrodite. The sequence goes on along the minus strand of NEWO01000241.1, from coordinate 420,594 downwards.
CAAAGAGCTGCAATCAGAAATATGAAAAATCTAGTGGATTGTATTGCTACTATACTTAGCAATAGACCTCCAGGAACATCGCCTAATAATGTTGAAGTAAATCCTAAAGATCAGAACAAGGAGAGAATTAAAGCTATTCAACTGAGAAGTGGAAAAGATATAGAAGAAAGAGTTCAACGAGAAGTTGAAATAGAAAATGATGACGTGAAAAATGAAAATTTTGGTTAGAATTTTCTTTGTGAGTCAGAAAGTCTTATTAAATTAATGAAAATCATAGTAGAAAGACCATCACCTCCATTTTCTCAAAGACTGAAGCAGAAGTATAGAGATAATAAATTTTCAAAATTTTTTGAAAATTTTTAGGAAATTTATGATAAACATTCTTATTTTTGAAGCTTTAGAACAAATGACAAGCTATGTGAAGTTCATGAAGGATATACTTAACAAGAAAATGAGGTTTGTAGATAATGAGACTGTTGCACTCAATGAAGAGTGTAGCACTATAATTCAAAAGAAACTTTCTGAAAAACTTAAAGATCCTGAAAGTTTTACAATTTCCTTTACTTTTAGTGCTTGATTTTATGGAAAAACTTTATGTGATTTAGGAGCCAGTATTAATCTTATGCCATTATCAATTTTCATAAGGTATGACTTAAGAGATATTTTGCTTAAAATTGTAACTCTTCAGTTAGTTGATCATTATATTACCTATCCTAAAGAAGTTATAGAAGATACTTTAGTAAAGGTTGATAAATTTATCTTTTTTGTGACTTTATTCCATTAGATATGGCAGAAGATTAAGATATTCGTATTATTTTAGGAAGATCATTCATAGCCACTGAAAGAGCTTTGATAGGTGTGCAGAAAGGAGAACTAACTATGTGAGTTAGTGATCAAGAGGTTACAATTAAATTTACAAAATCAATGAGATACCCTGCAAAAGAACAAGAGATTGAATGCTTCAGAATGGATATTAATGTGTATTTAAGCCATGGATATTTTGAAAAGACATATGAAAGCAAATTTGAAATGGAATATATGGAATATCAAGATGAGGATAAAATCCAAGATGTGTCTATGGAAGTGAGTACGGAAGAACTGAAATATCTTTCGGAAAAATTTGAAATGTTAGATTCTGTAGAAAATGAAAGAAATTTGATTTCATCTATAAGAAACCCCCTTAACTAGAATTGAAAACACTTCCTACACATTTGAAGTATGCATTTATATGAGATTGATATACACTGCCTGTCATAATATCCTCAGAATTAACTAATGTGCAGGATCAACAATTGATCCCATACAAAGTAGGGTTTCAACTTATGACCATTCACTTTGAATATTTTCTCAGTTTTAGGATCTTTGATACCACAGCTCCATAGGGATAAACTTTCATCACGACAAATGGGCCTATCCACCTAGACTTAAGCTTGCCTGGAAATACTCTTACCTTGCATTATGTAGCAATAATAATATCCCTGGCTTAAATTTTTTAGTAAGTATACACCAATCATGCCTCATATTCATCTTTTCTTTATAAATCTTAGCACTTTCATAAGATTCATTCCTTATCTCTTAAAGCTCAATTAATTACAATAGTCTGTTCTCAAAAACATCCTTTAAATTTTAATTAAATTCTTTAGTAGCTTGATATGCTTTTTGCTCAAGTTCAACTGGTAAATAAATTTTTTTTCCCAAGTATTAGCCCATATGGGGACATTCCTGTAGGAGTTCTATATGCAGTCCTATAAGCCCACAAAGTATAGTTAAGTTTGACTGACCAATCCATTTTTGTTGGATTCACTAATTTTCCAATATTCTTTTAATTTCATGATTAGATAATTCAGCCACACCACCTGTGCGAGGTTGACAAGCAATAGAAATTTGATGTTTGACATGATATTTATTTAATAATTTCTCCAATATTGCATTTCTGAAATGACTTCCCACGTCAATTTTGATCACTCCCGACATCCCATATCTACAAAATATGTTCATTCTTAAAAATTTTGCAACACTTTGAGCATGACATCGAGGTAAAGCAACAACTTCCATCCATTTATATACATAGTCTACTGTTATCAATATATATAAATTTTCAAAAGAAGGTATAAATGGTCTCATGAAATCTAATACAAAAACATTGTGTATCCTAACTTCCAACACATACTTAAGGGGAATCTTATTTCTCCTAGAAATATTGCCTATTCATCGACATTAATCATAAGTTTTGATATAAGCATTAACATCTCTAAAGATTGTTGGCCAATAAAATCCAGATTGTAAAATGTTGTATGCTGCTTTATCAACACCAACTTGTCCCCCCAAATTATAGTTATGAAATTTTTAGATAATTTCATAAGTTTCTTATAAAGGCACTCATCTTCAAATAATTAGATCCTTTCCTTGTTTATATAAAAATGGGTCATCCAAAAAAGTAAATCTTAGCTTCAAATAAAAATTTCCTCTTTTAATGGCATGTCATTCCATAGGGTAAAATATCACTAACAATAAAGTTTACATTGTCATCATACCACGGTACACACCACTCATTATTACTGAAAAATTCTTCATCTAGAAAAGGTTCATTAATTTATTTTGCAAAACAATGTGGTTTTCTAATTCAATCCTATACAGATGATCAACAATTTTATTCTCAGCTCCTTTCCTATCTACTATCTCAAAGTCAAATTCTTGCAAAAGAAGAATCTATCTTATTAGTCTTGGTTTTGCATCCTTATTTTTCATTAAATATTTAATAGCTGAGTGATCAGTATGAACAACACATTTAGTTTAAATCAAGTATGATCTAAATATATCAAAAGCATAAACCACTGCTAATAACTCTTTCTAAGTTGTGGTATAATTAATTTGAGCTTCAGTAAGAATTCTACTAGCATAGAATATTACTTTAAAAATAAAATCATGCTTTTGTCCTAAAACATCTTTAATAGCATAATCACTTGCATCACATATTAATTCATAAGGTTATTCCAAATATGGTAAAATAATAGTTGGTGCAGTGACTAATTATTCTTTTAATAGCTCAAAATCTTATAGGAACTCCTTATCAATATTAAAAGGTACATCTTTTTTAAGCAAAATCACATAGATTCTTAGTAATTTTTGAAATATCTATTTCAGTGTGTAAAGAAAACCAAAACATCCTAACACTGAAATCTAAACGTCAAAATACAAAGTAAAAACATCAATATAGTTCAACAATAAAATTAAATGCAATCCAACACAATAAACAACTAAACAAATAGTACAAAATAAAATGTTTCATGCTTAGATTAAGTTATAACATCTTCTTCACTCTTGTCATCCTGAATATCTCCCATAGATTGATAATGCACATACAAGTTGTATAAGGGTCGGTAAGGAAACTCATTTGTTGAATCCACCCCATTCCAAGCATGTTTCTTGAACATATGCACCAAACCATCTTAAATACTACAAGATTTAGAATTTTTTATCAGAGAAAGTTTGTCATTTTTGATGCGCAGAAGTTGCATGATTGTGTTCTAGTGAAGAAGAGGCTAATCAAAGAAAGGGGGTTTATGAATCAAGGATTCAAAACACCAAAGATTCTAGTTGAAGATATCACTACACAGAGAAGTTGGGAAATGCTTTGTTACACTACTGCCGTCGTATTCACCCCTGTGGTGAAAGAGTTTTATGCAAATCTTCATTAAATCAACCAAGGAATTGTCTATGTGAGAGACAAATTTGTGCAATTCACTCCTTCAAGAATAAACGAGATGATTATGATTAAGAATGTGCCTATCTGCAATTATGCAAATTTTACCCCTACAAGAGACAATATAAATTAACTCTATCAGTACCTTACTGATAAATATGCAAAGTAGGAGGCCAGAGATGATTAAAACGTAAGTCTTTTTATCATCATTGTTAAATCGTACTGCTAAGGTATGCTCTTCTATATTGCATAAAAATTACTGCATACTCTGAAGATCAATAAGGTGACTAAAGAGAGTGCAAAGTTGAATTATTGTATTTAAACTGGAAAAATTATTGATATTGGAGCCATAATTGTGAAATAGGTTTCAGGTATGATTGAGAATGGATCAGCAACTGGGCTTGGACATCCATCCACTATTTTCCTAAAATGAAGTCAATAGCAAGTACCTTTCAAAAGTTGGGAAAAAGTTCTTCTTCCTTGGAAGCCGATGGATAAAAAAGTCTATTGCAGTTGTATTAGAATGGAAGATGAAAATGATTTGAAATTATTGATGGATCAGGAATCCCAAAATTCATCACCTATTCAGCCTTACTTCAGTTCTAATGCACTTTTGAAGAGGATAAAAAAGATAGAGAAAGAGGTACAATATCTAATGAATGCAATAGAAACAATTTCTAAAATGTTGGATCATCTGGATTGGAGACCAAACGAACATTTTGAGTATGCTGGTTGTATTTAAGAAGGTTTGGTGTATATGCTCAAGAAACATGCTTGGATTGGAAAGGATTTGACATATGAGTTTCCTTACTGACCCTTCTATAACCTGTATGTGCCCTACCAATCTATGGAAGATTCTAGAAGGACGAGAGTGAAGAAGATGTTTGAACTTAATCTATGCACAAAATATTTTATTTAGTATTTTTTATTTAATTGTTTGTTTTGTTGGATTGCATTTACTTTTATTATTGAACTATATCAAAGTTTATACTTTATATTTTAATATTTAGATTTCAGTGTTAGGATGTTTTAGTTTGCTTTAACACTGAAATAGATGTTTGTTGGCTTCATAAATGTTAGTTTTTAATAGTGCATATTTTACATATAAGGGAGTGTTTTTTATTGTTTGTGAATATTTGTTGTTAGAGAAATATATATTTATGTTTAGAATGCTCATTTGAGTTAACTAGAGGTTGACGTAAAGTAGTAAGGAGCATATTTCCATAAAAGCCAAAATTTGGTGAATTCGAGCTCTAGTGCAAGATGCACCATTTTATAGAGCTTTGGCGCATGATGCACTAAAAACCTGAACACGCCAGATTGCTTAAAAACCATGAAATCACGCGAACATGCTTTATTTTCACTTCTTGGGTAATTTCCTACCTCTAAACCTTGACCTAGGGCCTTACATTGAGAGTGGTAGAGAAGATTTCAGAGGCCAAAAATCATAGATTTCATCTTCTCTTGGTAACAGCTTTACCTTAACTTTAAAATTTTTTATTTTCACCATGGATTTTTCTTACATTGTGGAAGATCCAAAACTTGTTAATTTTGTTGAAAAAGCTTGAAAAAAACTCATCATGAAAAGTTTCTTGCCAAATATCCTTATTTGGTGAGTAAGATTTTTGATTTAGTAATTTATTTTGAATTGATTTAGATTTTCATAGATTTTTATATGGCTCCCCGAGTGAAAAGAGGAAGGCCATCCAAAGATTTTGATGCATGAAGATTTGTTAACTTCATGGCCCGCCCAACATATTTATAATACTCAAATGGAGACCAGAATATTTATTCAAGAATGAGCGTTTGCAAACCCGGGTGGCGAGATTGAAAGGTCGATCCTTGCCAAAAATTGGGAAAAATTCTGCTACTTCACTGTAGTAGCGATTTTCCCCATGATTCATGACTTCTATGCTAACCTGAGGTTCACTGTGTGTAATCACATACTGGTTAGAGGTAAGCAAGTTGATATTACTGCTAATTGGATCAATACTTTTTATGGGCTAAGGAATGTATATAATGATGAATACGATGCATTTGTGATGATTGATTCATCACTGGATGAAGTGATTACCTTTTTGACTGATGGAAAGGAAAAATGGAAGATTAAGAATAACAAGTTAGTCAACTTCTTCTCTTCCCTATTGACTAGTCAGTCAAAGGTATGGCATCACATCATTTCTGCTAAGTTATTACCAATGGATCATCTTACTGATGTTACGAAGGATAGAAAGGTGTTGAAATATTGCATTTAGAACTTGAAAGCAATAAATTTTGGTGCACTCATAGTTCATCAAGCTCGGAGAATAGCTCCTAGTTCAACAGCTAGTGGTTTGAGATATCCTACCTTGATTTTCACTTCATGTGAGCAATCAGAAGTAGAGTCCCATAGAAATGAAGAAATATTACTGTCATAAAATCCTATTGGAAAGCATTTGATTCAAAGAGTTAAATCATTTGTTGAAAATAGAGGTGGTAGAATGGATAGCCCCTTAACATCTGTTGTAGGAGCATCTACTTCTCGCTCTGCATCACTGGAAAATATTATGGTTAAACTGATGATTCAACAAATGGACAAAACTAATATTCAGAGTCAGGTTTGAGAGATTGCAGTAAAAAATGCTTATAATAATGAATATCAGCAGAGGAAAGTTTAACATGATATAGATTTTTAGAATTGTATGGTAAGAGATCTTAGGCATAAGCCCAAAGTGGAATTTTCTCCTTACCCCACTTTCACTTTCTATGATCCTATTGAAGATGAAGAAGAAGAAGGAGAAGAAGAAGAAGATGATGATGATGATGATGATTATGAGGAAGGTGATGAAGAGTGATATTTTTATAAGTTTAGTTCAGTGTGTTTTAATGTTTGTTTATTATTTGTGATTGAGATGTGTTGTACTTCCATTTAAGATTGTTGTAACAAAAACTTTTATGCTGTGTTGTGGTAGTAACTATAGATTTTTACTTTTCTTGCATTTTTAGTATTTTCAAATTTTTTTTTCAATTTTTGTATCTCTGTTTTTAATTCTCAGCAAATTCTTTAGAATATATTATGCCTCATTTAAGGCTTTAAAGCCTCTATGTATGTTTTTAAAGTTAATAACTGCAATATACCATAGCTTACTTTTAAAATTAGAAATCCTCTATAGGTTAGTTTTTATTTTCAAGCATTTACTGTTTTCTTTCACCTACTAAATTCTATACTAAAATATTTTTAAAATTACTTAAAAACTTAAGTTTAGGGGGAAGAAAAATTTCTTTTAGAAAAGAAATAAACTAAATTTTTTTTGTCCTTAATTAATGATATTTTAAAAATTAATTTAACATGACCTGTGATATTGAGATTAAACTTTAAATGATACACCAAAATAATTTGTTGTTTAAGTATATAATTTTTGTTTATTTTGGGTGATAGTATACTTTAAAGATGGGTATTTTTCTATTTTTGTTGCAGGTATAACATTTTTAGACATTTGGAGGAAAAGTAGTAAAAATGATGAAATTTGGAGCCAAAATAGCGAATTTTGGGAATCTGGCACATGAAGCGCCAAATTGACGCATCATGCACCGTCTGACAAAGCCTTGGCGCATGATTCGACAGCCAGATTTTGTGTAAATTTTCAAAGGGATACTTCTTCTAAACACCTTTTGGAGTAATTTAATGCATCTAGGCGATTTCGAATGTTCTTTAATCAAGGGATATGTATCTTGGATCAAATGACACGTCTTTTGAATTCAAAAGAGTTGACTTTTGGAGGGATGTTTGGAGGGATTTTTGAATTTTTTTTGAATGGAGGCAATGCCTAGTAGAAGAAGAAGACCTCAAGAAGTTTGTGTGTGACGTGAAATAGTGGTGGCGTGAAAGGCAAGAGGAAAAGATAGAGAGAAAGTTAAGGGCTTGGAGATACTCTTTTAGGGTTGTAGGAGGAGAGGGAAGGTGGGAGATTTCTTCTTCATTACACTTCTAAGAGAGAATTGAGAGTGCTTGTAAAGAGAGAAGGCTTGGAGAGAACTTCTAGGGATTTGCTTGGGAAGGATTGTGAGATAAGTTGTGTATTTTATTTCTTTTGTTTTGTAAACTTATTTTTTAAATATGAAATCCAAGTTTTTTTATATCTTTCTCATGAATTCTGAGTAGTCTTCTTTATCCTTCTCCCTACATTGAAAAACGATTTTGTGAAGAAGAAATTTTATTTTCTACAATTTCAAATGTTAATAATTTGTGATGATTTTAACTCCAACTTCATTTACTTTTTGATCTGGTAATTTGAAATGTTAAAATGTATTGAGAAACATTTGTTCTAAAAGGGAAATGATTTCTATAACAAGGGGAGAATCACATTTAATTTCATGGGAGAGTATGTCATGCATGGAATTGAGTGCAAATAAATAGAGAAATATACTTTGTTGGATGAAAAATTGGAGCTTTTATTGTCAGAGATTAAAATCCCCAATTTGGTCCAGTTGATTGGAAACTAATGCAAGATTGTTATTCCTAAGGGGAGGGAGTACTGGGAGCTCTGGAGTGGCAGTCGGTATCCTCCCAGCCAAACTATGAAGTTAGGGACCAAACTCTAGATTAGTCAATGTTCATTATAGCACTTGGAAGAGGGTAAAGAATAAGATTACTACTATTTGACATAAAAAAGTTTATATATAAATATATATATATATATATATATATATATATATTTCAAATGATTTTAATCTCATTACAATCCATATGCTCATTGTAAGGGGAAGGATGCTTTATTAAATTTGAACTTGTCATCAACAAAAATTTCATTTAGTTTTCATAATTTTACTTTTGAAGGTTTAGTTTCTGGTTTAGTTAACTTTATTTTTCAATTGTATTTTAAATAACATTCCCTTTAGTATTTAATATTCAAACTTCACACTGTACTTTTTTGTAGTTTAAATTATAATTATAATTTAAACTACAAAAAAGTTTTTAAGAAAAAATTTTAATTAGATTTAGAGAAATAGAGTCAAAAGTACGATTTAACAATGATGATGAAAAACTTACATTTTCATCATCTCTGGCCTCCCAATTCACATCTTCATCTGTAAGGTACTGGTAGAGTTTAGTCAAATCTGAGGTTCAAAATATATATAACACCTAATTGAGAAATATTTAAATAACATCGGATTTCTACTAAAATCATATAATTATAATCTTAAGAACTATTTACAGGCATATCCAACTTCCCTATGGGATCGATATCTACGACTCCATTCGAGCCCTTTTTTACTTGAGTGATTTATATACTAGCGTTATTTTTAAATGGGATTTGACAGTTTAAAAGAGTTTTAAAGATAAACTATTTTTATTAAAGTTACTTTTGTTAGAATTACATTGTATATTTATTATTATACCTTTCGTGTATATTTTATAATATTAAAAAATAATTGCAAAATTAACACACTAAATCTACCCGCATCAAGTTTTTAGCATCATTGTCGGGTGATATGCCAAAATAATATGTTGTTTTAAGTATATATTTTTGCCTATTTTTGATGATATTACATTTTAAAGAGGGGTATTTTTGTGTTTTTGTTGTAGGTATATCATTTTTAGGCATTTGGAGAAAAAGTAACAAAAAAGACGAAATTTGGAGTCAAAGCAACACTTTTTGGGAATCTGGCGCGTGATGCGCCAGATTGGCGCATGACGCGTCATTTGACAGATCCTTAGAACATGACGCGCCTGATTGGCGTATGAGCACTTCTTGACAAAGCCTTAGTGCATGATGCGCCAGGTTTGGCGCCAGATGGGCCAGAGATGACCTTTTGCAAATTAAGGCAGTTTGAGGCAAATTTTGCGTAAATTTTCAAAGGGTCACTTACTCTAAACACTTTCTGAAGTAATTCAATACATTTAGACAATTTGGAAGGTTCTTTTATGTAGGGATATGTCTCTTAGATTAAATGACACATCTTTTGAATGCAAAAGAGCTGACTTTTAGACGGACTTTTGAATTCCATTTGAAAGGAGGCAACCCTAATAAAAGAAGAAGAATTCAAGGGGCTTGAGTGTGACGTGAAAGGGGGTGGCGTGAGAGGCAAGAGGATGAAATAGAGAGAGAAAGTCAGAGGCTTTGAGATTTTCTTCTAGGTTTGTAAAAGAAGAGGAAAGGTGAGATATTTATTCTTCATTACACTTCTAAGAGAGAATTGAGAGTGCTTGTAAAGAGAGAAAGGCTTGGAGAGAACCTCTAGGGATTTGCTTGGGAAAGATTATGAGATAAGTTGTGTCTTTTATTACTTTTATTTTGTTAACTTATTTTTTATATATGAAATATGTATTTTGTCGTATCATTCTCAGGAATTTTTAGTAGTCTTTTTTATCATTCTCCCTACTTTGAAAAATGATTTTGTGAAGAAGTAATTTTATTTTCTAAGGTTTTAAATATTGATAATTTGTGATGATTTGAACTCCTATCTTCATTTACTTTTCAATCGGGTCAATTGAAATGTTAAAATGTGTTGAGAAACATATGCTCCAAAAGGGTTATGGTTTCTACAACATTGGGAGAATCACATTTAATTTTATGGGAGAGTATGTCGTGCATGGAATTCAGTGCAAATAAAAAGAAAAATATACTTTGTTGGATGCAGAACTGAAGATTTTAAGGTAGCATATTAAAATCCTAAATTTGGTTCAGTTGACTGGAAACTAATGCAAGATTGTTAGGCCCTCGGAGCATGGAGTAGTGGGTGCTCTAAAGTAGAAGCTGATATCCTCCCAGCCTAACCAGAAAATTAGGGACCAAACTCTGGATTAGTTAAAATTCCTTATAACACTTGGAAGAGGGTAAAAAGTTAGGATTGCACCAATTTGGCTCAAAACAATTTATATTTATATATATGTATGTATATATATCATCCAAGAAGCTGGCGCCTGGCTGCTGTGCTCTGCTAGGGTTTTGGCTGTGATAGAGCTATTTGGAGGTATTCTGGACTTGTGTGAAGCTTGTTTCTGTAAGTTTTCCCAGGGGTTGGTGACTTTGGTTGTGGCTGGGGAAGTTTTGGTATCTGGTTTGTATTACTGTTCCATTGGGTTAGCTGCTGTTGCTTCTGGGCTTTCCTGGGGCCTCCCCTTCCTTGCTGGTTTTACTAGTTTTCTGTTTGGGTTTGCTTTTTTGAAGCTTTTGTTGCTTCTCTCTTCTGGTTGGATTTGGTCTTTGGTGTTTTGAGGTTTTTTCTCTCTTCCACTGCCTTTGGTTTGTTTCTGGTGGTCCTCATGGCCTACCCCATTGATGTGGAAACAAATGCTCAATGAACTAAGGCCACCTTTGCTGAAGTTGTGGGTAGTGGCTTGGATGTGCCTAAATCCTTTGATCACATGGTTTTCCCTGAATGTTTACATGATGCTGCTGCTCGAAGGGGTGTTTTCCCTTTTTTTAATCCTCTAGAAGTAGAAGATGGAGAACCTGCAATTATCTTCTCCCCTCTGAAAATTAATGAGCTCAATGAGACTGTTAAATTCACTTTGGTTGGCAAATTCCAGTTTGGCCACCCAAAGATGGATTTGGTGAGGAAATTCTTTGGGTATTTGAAATTAATAGGTGCTTGGAGGCTGGGTCTAATTGATGGAAGGCACCTGCTAATTTCATTATTTAATGAATAGGACTATGCAAGGGTTTTTGCTAAACAATCTCTAATTATTAATGGTGTTCCAATGAAGTTAATGAAGTGGACACCTAAATTTGATCCCTCAAAGGAACCCCATGTAGTTCCTATTTGGATTAAATTTCCCAACCTACCCATTCAATACTTCCATCAAAATGTTCTTTTCAGCATCAGTAGGGTGCTTGGTTGCTCACTGAAAATTGATGCTCCTACATATAATATGGCTAGACCTGCTGGTGCTAGAGTTTTTGTTGAAAGGGACATTTCTCTGTCTGATATAGAAAGGGTGTGGACTGGTACTCATGAAGAAGACTTTTGGCAGCAAATTGTAATGGAACCAAAACCAATTTATTGTCAACATTGTAAAATGTTTGGTCATAATGTGGAAAGGTGTTATAGACTACACCCTCCATCTAAAAGGAAAAATGCTAGTTTCAACAATATTGATAAACCAGTAGAAACAGATGGAATGGTAGGGGCAGTAGTTGATACAACTGCTACTGATGACAACTCTATTGGGATGAAACCCAATACTAGTGTTGTGGAGCAAGAGGCAGCCTTTGGCACCAACAGTATTTTGAAAGGAAATATTATGATTGATGACAGCTCAATCAACATAAATCCAAAAAGAGTTGAAAATCATATAATTGACAGTTTTACTGATGTCCTAACAGAAGGTTGGCAAGTTCAAAGAAGCAGTAAAAAGAAAAAAGGCAAGTTAGAATTTAAACAACCTTTGGAGGGCCCAAGTCCTTTGGTTCATCCAAGGACCAGGGTGAAAGGGAGGACCTTCTCCCAATGATTAATTTTCTTGTTTGGAACATTAGGGGTATTGCTCACCCCTCCTCTCTCAAGAGATTAAAATATCTAGTGAGAGTCCATAAAGTTTGGTGTTTTGCCATTCTTGAACCTTTACTAACTAAAAATTCCCAAAAAATTCAAAAAAAGTTCCCTCAATTTGATCATTTTTCTAACTCCAATAATAAAATTTGGCTCTTTGCTAGAGCTGAATTACATTGGTCTGTTTTGATAGATCATTCTCAGTTTATTCACATACAATTCTATATTGGAGCTCAAGTTGGCTATGCCACTTTCATTTATGCCAGTTTCCTTGCCAAAAACCAAGCCATTTTATGGAATGAGTTGATTTTGATTGGACAAGCTGTTAATTCCTTCTAGATTTTGGGGGGTGATCTTAACTGTCTTTCCTCTCTTGGTGAAAGAAAAGGTGGTAGACCTCCCACTATCTCTGCAATAAACAGATTCAATGACTTTCTCTCTGAGGCTGAGTTGTTTGATTTGGGGGTACCAAGGGCCTGACTTCACATGGAGAAGAGGTGGTATGTGGGAGAGGCTGGATAGATTGATGGGGAAATCTAAATGGGTTCAGACCTTCCCTTGCACTATTGTTACACATCTGGCTATGGCAGGTTATGACAATAGACCATTGTTATGTACTATCCAAAATGCTGATAAGCCAAAAAATGCTCCTTTCAGATTTCAAAACATGTGGATTCTCCACCCTCTGTTTGTTGATGAAGTTGATAAGGTTTGGAGATCTGAAGGGAACTCTAATCCCTGGGTTAAACTGTGGATCCTGCAAAAAAAGGTGGTTGCACATCTAAAGAAGTGGAATTGGGAAAATTTTGGCAATATTCATGAGAATCTGACCACTGCTCAAAGTAATGTCATTAAAATGGAGAAAAATTTCCAAATGGGACTAAATTCTGAAGCTGAACTGCACAAAGCTATTGAGGAGCTGTTAATGCAAACCAATATTACTGAATGTTTTCTGAAACAAAAAGTTGTAGTCACTAAATTTCTTGATGGAGATAGAAATACAGGCTATTATCATGCTTGTATAAATTTCAGAAGGAAGAATAACATGATCCTCTCCATACAGGATTCAAATGACAATCTTGTAACTGATGCTGAGGATATTGCCAATGATGCTGTTCAGTATTTTCAAAATACCTTTAAGGATCAGTCTACTAAGAGAGCTCCTATCAAGGTGGAACTTTTCTCTGAGTGCATTAATTATGTTCAAAGCTTGGACCATATTCAGATTCCTATGGAAGGGGAAATTAAAGCTGCACTAGATTATATTGATGACCAAAAGGTGGCTGGCCCAGATGGCTTTACTGCCAAATTCTACAAATCTACTTGGCATATCATCAGTGGGGAGGTGGTTGATGCTGTACAAAGCTTCTTTAAAGGTATGGATCCCCCTAAGTACTTCACTGCTTCCAATATCACATTGATTCCCAGAAATTCAAGCAGGACTGGGTGGGGAGATTTCAGACCTATTTGTCTTACAAATGTCTTAGCTAAAGTTATTAGCAAGGTTATTAACAGCAGGCTCCAACCTCACCTCCAACAACTTATTTGCAATAACCAGGTAGCTTTTGTGAAAGGAAGACATATCTCTGATAATATTCTCTTGGCACATGAATTGCTGCTGGACCTTGACAGAAAGTGTAGAGGCAGGAATCTCATTCTGAAATTGGATATCCAGAAAGCTTATGATACTATCAATTGGAAGTTTATATTGGACACCCTTATTGCTAGGGGTTTTAATGAGACCTTTATAATCTTGATAAAAAGATGGTTGTGTATTAATAATCACTCTATCTTAATCAATGGGAAAAGCCATGGTTTCTTCTCTGCATCTAGGGGAATTAAACAAGGAGATCCATTGTCTCCTACTATCTTCATTCTTGCTATGGATTATCTCTCTAGACTTTTAAATAATTTTTTTGCCTCTTCACCTAACCTAACATATCAACATAGATCTAACATTGGGGTGAGTCATCTGTCTTATGCTGATGATATTATCATTTTATCCAAGGCTACCAAAACTGCTATGAAAGCTCTATCCCAAGGACTGAAACACTTCCAAAATACTTCTGGTATGCATCTTAATAAACATAAATGTCAATTTTTTACTAGCTCAAATATTCTTCCACAGATGAGGCATTGGATTGCTTAGTACACTGGCTTCAGCAAAGCTTCTCTACCAATCAACTATCTTGGTGTCCAATTAATTAAAGGGAGAACCAAGCAAACACAATTCAATGGGGTTATTGATCAAATCCAGAAAAAGCTGTAGTGCTGGACCAATTACTTCCTTTTAAATGGAGGCAAAATTACCCTCCTTAAAAGCATATTAACTTCCATTCCATCCTATGCTCTTCAAATGTTTACCATGAAGAAAGGTACTCAGATCAGGCTGGCTAGAATTTTCAATAAATTTCTATGGGCTTGACAAAAAAAAAAACAGTTCCATTGGTTAGCCTGGAACAAACTTTGTAAACCCCAAAGTGCTGGTGGCTTAGGCTTTAAAGATTTTCAGCATCTTAGAATCATTAACCTTTGCAAAATATGGATAAAGTTCAGAGCACAAGATAGCCTTTGGGCTTTGTTCATGAAGGGGAAGTATTGTAGGGCTGTTCATCCTACTATGGCCCAAAAAAAGATGGGGGACTCCAGGCTGTGGACTAAGCTTCTGGAAGTTCGAGTTAAAGCTGAGGAGCTCTTTATCTGGGAGCTTGGTGAAGGCCAAGTTAATTTCTGGCTTGATAAGTGGGTGTGGAATGGAGAGAGGCTTCACCACTCCAATCCTAATTCAATGACAAAAGTGAAGGAATTCTAGAGTGATAATGAGTGGAACTGCAATCTGTTGGATGCCATCCTATCTAAAGAACAAATTCATTGGGTTAAGCAAACTAATATCTTTCCTTGGCAGAAAGATAGACTCATGACTAAACAGGCTGCCACACAAAAATTGTCTGCCTTCATCTACCAACAGTTTTTTAAATGGTAACCTCTCAAGTGAGGTAATTTGATCTGGGGGAAGTGGTTAAAACCTTCCATGTCTTTTTTTTCTGCTGGAGGTTATGGAAATCCTTACTTCCTATTGATGATATTTTGAAGATGAAAGGGATTAAGAGACCCTCTTGTTGTCATCTATGCTGTCAGGTTGAGGAAAGTCTGGATCATTTATTCTTCTCTTGTAGCTTCTCCCAAGGGGTATGGTCTGGTATACTTAAACATCTGAATATTGACACTCTTAAAGTCAGCTGGCAATACTTTTTGGGTTGTTGGATGGACTGGTTAGATTCCAAATTAATAATCATTCCTTGTATTGTTGCCTGGTTCCTTTGGATGTGCAGAAACCAGTCTAAATATTATAACAGCAAACCAAAGGAGATGAAGGTGGTGCTGAATTATTTTTCTTATCTGCAAAAGATAATAAAATTTTAGAACTTTCCTAATATTTTCCTGAATTGGGTGCCTAGTGTACAGAAGCTCAGGGTGCCTACCTTAGTTCTCTAGAACCCACCTCCTATAGGGTGGGTGAAAGTCAACACTGATGGAAGCTTTGGTAAGAAGGCTGCTGGTGTAGGAGGTATCTATAGGAACTCTTTGGGGAAGTGCATGTTATACTTTTCCTCTCCCACTTGGGCTTTGGATGCACTTGAAACTGAAATGATTGCTATCTTTTGGACAATCTACCTTACCGAGCATTGCAACATCTTTAAATTGATAATTGAGACAGATTCCTTCAGTTGTATTAGCATCCTAAATCATGAAGAGGCTACTCCAGGAAATGTTGCTAGGTGGAGTGCTAAAATCTTGAGCATGTTAAGTAATGTTGAAGTAACTTTCCAGCATATCTTAAGGGAAGGAAACACCCCTACTCATAGTTTGGCAGCTAGGGGGAAGGATACTGAAGAAATTGTTGTAGGGACCATACCTTCCACTCAGCTTGAAATACTTCTTCATGGGGATAGTTTGCTCATTCCTTATATAAACTGTAGGGGGTAGTTATTTTTTGCTCTTCACATTCTGGTCATTTTTTTTGTCTTTCTTAGATAGGTCCTATACCTTTTATATACTCCTTTGTTTTGAACTAGTTAGATTGAGGGACTGATTTTAGTATGAGTGTTCTGATCACTCAGTTTTGTAATTATATATATATATATATATATATATATATATATATATATATATATATATATATATATATATATATATATATATATATATATATATATATATATATATATATATATATATATATATATATATATATATATTCAAATGATTTTGTTTTCTTCATAAAACATGTGCTCATTGTAAAGGGAAGGATTCTTTCTTAAATTTGAACTTTCCGTCAACAACAATTTCTTTTAGTATTTATATTTTTACTTTTGAAAGTTTAGTTTCTAGTTTAGCTGACTTTATCTTTCAACTGCATTTTAAATAACATTCACTGTAGTAATTAATATTCAAACTTCCCACTTTAATTTTTTTTGTTGTTTAAATTATGATTATAACCTTATAAAATTTTTACAGACATTTCCACTTTCTCTTTGAGATCGATATCTATAACACCATTAGAGTCTTTTATTACTTGAGCGATACATATACTTGCGTTATTTTTAAATGGGATTTGACAGTTTAGAAGAGTTTTAAAGATCAATTATTTTTACTAAAGTTACTTTTGTTGGAATCACATTGCATATTTACTCTTATACCAGCCATTTTATTTTGTAATATTGAAAAATAATTGCAAAATTAATACACCAAAATTAACCGCATCACCGAGGAAGTAACAAGTAGTAGTAGTAGTAAGTTATTTTATTTATTTTTGTTTAAGAAAACTAAAAAATAGGAGTATTTGTAGTTTAGTTTGAACATTTTTTTATTTAACTGTGTTCTCTTATTTTAAATTATTTATTTTGTTTGTTTATGGGTAGTTTAAGGTCTAAAAATTTAGTACCTTAAGATTCTTAATTAGGAAGAACTACTAGAAAATTTTAAAATCAACAAAAAGAGATAAACCATATTAGCAAATTAGCTTGCAATTTGAGTAATGTTGGAAATGAAAATGAACATCATCAGAGACCATTAAAAGATTATGATAATCCTACAACAGATGAAATTCCTTTTAGTTCTGCTATAGCTACAAATTCATTTCAGCTTAAACATGTTATTATCCAAATGATTCAAAACAATCAAATTAGGGGAACTCCAACAGAAGTTCCTAATTTACACCTTGATATTTTTATAGAATTATGTGCAACATTTAAATATGATAGAGTGTCAAATGATGTCGTCAGACATAGATTTTTTCTTTTTTCAATAAGGGATAAAGCTAAGTTGTGATTAAACTCATTAGCACATGGATCTATCAAAACTTGGAGAGATTTGTCACAAAAATTTTCATCTAAATTTTCCCACCTTCAATAACTGCTAAGCTTAGGAATGACATTACACTTTTTTTGTCAATTTGAAAGGGAATCAATTTATAAAGCATGGAAAAGATTTAAAGATCTCCTTTAAAAGTGTCTGCACCATGTGTTACCAAATTGGTTAATAATACAAAATTTTTAGAATGGATTGGTTGGTTCTCTTAGATTGATAATTGACACTGCTGCTAGTCGATCATTAATGTCAACATGATTCAATGAAGCATATTCATTAATAAATTGAAGAGATGGCTACTAATAATTTTCAATGGCCCCCTCAAAGGGTAAATCCTAAAGTGTAGCTAGTATTCATGATTATGATGCAATATATATATATATATATATATATATATATATATATATATATATATATATATATATATATATATATATATATGTTAGCTGGACAAATAGTTGTTATATCGAAGAAGATAGATCAATATGGAATGAATTATTCTCAAACATCACATGTGCTTGAAGAAAATTCATTAAGAAAATTGATAGAATCTCAATCTTCTTACGAGACCTTAATGCAATAAATAATCATTCTAATAATCCTTATGCTAATTATTATAATCCCGGTTGGAAGAATCATCTAAATTTTAGCTGGAGTAACAATAATTCTAATGCTGCAAATTTGCAATGGGGAAAAAACTCCGCGAGCGCGTTGTTAAAATCCAACAATTAAGGAAATCCAAATTATAAACCTTATTACCCTTCAGGATTTAGTAATTTGCAAAGTAAGGAGAAAAATTTATCAAAGGAAGAATTGATATTGCAAATGGAAAGTCAAATACAAAGTCAAGGAGTTGTAATTAGAAACATGGAAAAGCAATTGGCATGTATTGCTACCGCACTTAGCAATAAACCTCCAAAAACATTGCTTACTAAAGGTTAAGTAAATCCTAAAGATCAGAACAAAGAGCAAATTAAGGCTATTCAACTTAGAAGTGGAAAAGAATTAGAAAATAAAGTTAAAAAAGAATAGAAAAAGGTGAGGTGGAAAATGAAAAATATGGTGAAGATTTTCATTTTGAGTCAGAATGTCATATTAAACCAATGAAAATCACTCTAGAGACCACCATCTCCATTTCCTCAAAGATTGAAGTAAAAAAATAAAGATAACCAATTTTGTAATTTTTTAGAAATATTGAGAAAATTAATGATAAACATTCCATTTTTTTAAACTTTGGAACAAATGTCAGGCCATGTGAAGTTTATGAAAAAATTATACCTAGTAAGAAAAAGAAGTTTGTAGATAATGAGACAGTTGAACTAAGAGAAGAGTGTAGCACTATAATTCAGAAAAAGCTTCCTGAAGAACTTAAAGATCCTGAAATTTTTACAATCCCTTCCTCTATTGGCCAACAATTTTATGAAAAAACTTTATGTGATTTAGGAGCCAGTATTAATCTTACGTCATTATCAATTTATAGAAGTTTGAGCTTAAAAGATATTTCACATACTACTGTAACTCTTCAGTTAGCTGATCATTTGATTACCTATCCTAAAGTAGTTACAGAAGATGTGATAGTAAAAGTTAATAAATTTATCTTTCTTGTGAACTTTATTGTATTAGAAATTGAGGAAGATAAACAAAATCCTATCATTTTAGGAAAACCATTCTTGGTCACTAGAAGAGCTTTGATAAGCGTAGAAAGGATAACTACTATGAGAGTTAGTGATCAAGATGTTACATTTAATACTAAAAAATCAATGAGATACCCTGCAAAAGAGCAAGAGGTTGAATGTTTCAGAATGGAAATTAATGAATAATTAAGCCATGAATATTTCAAAAGACATTTGAAAGTGATTGAAAAGGAATATATGGAATATTAAGATGAGGAAAAAATTCATGATGAATCTATGAAAGTGAGTTAAGAAGATTTGGATTATGTTTAGGAAAAATTTGAGAAGTTAGATCCTACAGAAAGTAATATAATTCTGATTTCATCTATTGAGAAACCTCATGAAATAAAACTGAAAACACTTCCTACACATTTAAAGCATGCATTCTTAGGTGATATATATAAATATATATTACCTATTATAGCATCCTCAGAATTTATTGATGAGCAAGAATAACAGTTGTTGAAAACCTTAAAAAGATATAAGAAAGCTTTTGGATTGACATTAGCTGATATTAAAGGAATCTGTCCTTCAATTTGTATGCATAAAATTTTATTGGAAGATCAACATGAACCAAGAGCTAATCCTTAAAGGAGATTAAATCCAATAATGAAAGAAGTTGTTAAAAAAAAATTTTAAATGGTTAGATGTTGGGATAATATATCCTATTTTAGACATTGCTTGAGTAAGTCAAATTCACTATGTTTGAAAGAAAGGAGGTGCGACTGTAGTTGAAAATGAGCATATTGAATTAAAATCAACAAGACAAGGCACTGGTTGGCGAATTTGCATAAGCTATAGAAAATTAGATTCTGTAACTAGGAAGGATCATTTTCCTTTACCCTTTTTGGATCAGATGGAAGATAGGCTGGCTAGACACAATTACTTTGGTTTTCTAGATGAATATACTAGTTATCATCAAGTTCTTATTACTCCATAGGATCAGGAGAAAGCAACATTTACTAGTCCTTATGGAACTTTTGTTTTTCAATGAATGCCCTTTAGATTATGTAATGCACCTACAACATTTTAAAGATGTGTGATGTCAATTTTTAGTGATTTAATTTAAAAGGGGATTTAAGTTTTTATGGACAATTTTTCTGTGTTTGGAACTTCATTTGAAGTATGTCTAGATCATTTAAAGAAAGTTCTAGAACAATGTGAAAAGACTCATATTGAACTGGGAGAAATGTCAATTTATGGTTGCGGTAGAAATTGTGCTTGGGCATAAAATTTTTTAAAATGGCATGGAAGTGGATCTTGCAAAAATTCAGGTTATATCAAACCTACCTCCACCCACTACATTAAGAAGAGTTAAGTGTTTTTTAGGACATGCTGGATTTTACAAGAAATATATTAAAGATTTTTAAAAGATTACTAAACCATTATGTCAACTTCTGGAAAAAAATACCAAATTTGACTTCAACCAAGGTTGCCTTATAGCCATTGAAACTTTAATGGAAAAATTAGTCACTACTCTTATAATTATTTCACCTGATTGGGAGAAACCTTTTGAATTAATGTGTGATGCTAGTGACTATGCAATTAGAGCTGTATTAGGGCAGATATATGATAAAATTTTTAAAGTTATTTACTATGCTAGTAAGACTATTAATAGTGCTCAAATTAACTATTCCACCACTCAATAATAGTTATTAGCAATTATATATGCTTTTGATAATTTTAAATCATATATGATTTGAGCTAAATGTATTATGCATACTGACCATTCAACTATTAAATATTTGATGCAAAAAAAAGAATGCGAAACAAAGACTAATTAGATGGGTAGTTCTGATGCAAGAGTTTGATTTTGTGGTAGTCGAAAGGAAAGGGACTGATTGTCAAGTTACTGACCATATATTTAGGCTATAATAAGAAGAAATACTTGATTTGAAAAAATAAATTAATGAAACTTTTCCTGATGAAAAAATTTATGTTATAAAAGGATGGGAAATACCTTGGTATGCTGATATTGTAAATTATATTTTTAGTGGCATTTTACCATATGGATTAACAAAACAACAAGAAAAGAAATTCATTTATGATGCAAAATTTTATCTTTTGGTATATAAAAAATGCAATGATTTAGTAATGAGACGATGTATGCCTTACAAAGAAATTCAAGAAATTATTCGAAAATGTCATGATTCTGAATTTGGAGGTAATTTTAGGAATGAAAGAACTATTCATAAAATTTTGCAATATGGATTTTATTGGCTTACTTTATTCAGAAACATTAATATATACATAAAAACATGTGATCAGTGTCAGAGAGTAGGTAATATTTCAAGAAGAAATGAAATGCTTCTAATTTTTAATTTGTAAATTGAAATTTTTTATGCATGGAGATTATATTTTGTGGGACCATTTATACCTTCATTCAGAGATATTTATATATTGATTACAGTAGATTATGTTTCAAAATGGATTGAAGCAATCACTTTACTTTGATGTGTTGCTTGGAGTGTTTCAAAATTTTTAATTAAAAAATATTTACAAGATATGGATTGCCTAGAGTAATCATTATCGATGGAGGATCTCATTTTAGAAATGCAACAATAGTAAGGCTAGTGGAAAAAGATAATATAATGCCTAAAGTTGCAATTGATTATCATCCCTATATTAGTGGCTTAGCATAAGTATCTAATCATTAAATTAAGAAAATTTTTGGAAAGAGTATTAATCCTAGTAAAATGGATAGGTCTGTTAGATTAGATACGATATTGTGGGCATACAAAAAAGCTTATAAAACACTTATAGAAAAGTCCCCTTATAGATTAATTTTTGGGAAGACTTGTCACTTACCAGTAGAATTGGATCATAAAGCTTATTTGGCTTTAAAGGAATTCAATTTTAATTTGAAAGAGGATGGTGAGAAAAGATTATTGCAATTGAATGAGCTTGATGAAATTAGAAATGAATCATATGATAATGCGAGGATTGACAAATAAAAGATGAAAGAATGGCATGATCAAGAAGATAATAAAAAGGGAATTTGAACTTGGACAGGAAGTTTTATTATACAATATTAGTTTGAAATTATTTCCTAAGAAATTCAAGTTTAGGTGGAAATGGTCATTCAGAGTTATAAAAGTCTATCCCTCCGGAGCAGTTAATATTGAAGATCCCAAAACGGGAAGGATATTTAAAGTGAATGGGCATAGATTGAAACCATTTTTTATGGTCAAAGACCAGCTTTTAAAGAGACTATAATGTTGGGTCACCGAGATTAAAAACTGGGAATGTCAGTCTGATGATCTCGATTTTTTATATGTAAGGATTTATGAAGTTGACACTACTACAGTGCCAAAAAATGGATCCTTTAATGAAAAGTAGGTTGTGTAAAATATATATAATTATAGGTAATTAATAATGATATTCTACGCAAGTATACATATCATTATCAAGTAATAATGGACTTTCTATTTAAGCCCCAAATATTGATCCCAAAGGGAAGGTGTAAATTAGCAATGATAAATTTTTCCACTAAATTTATAGAAAATCATATGAAATCACTGTCACTAATTTCGAATGTTGATATGTTAACTACACTAAATTACTTAACTATTAGCAAAACTGAAATGCAATTTTTTAGTAATAACTACTAATCTACTAATTATGTTTATGTAATGAAGATTTTTTATGTGAAAATGTATTCTTCCCACTACAATGAAGTTCTTGTGAAATGAGATGAGATAAATGTTTATAATATGTGTTGTGCCAAATAGAAGAAATTTTAATTCTCTACCCTGATACAGTGCATAGAAAATCATTGGTTAATCTTAGGTTTAGACCCTAAATCCGTTGTCAGGCTAGGAGGATACCGACTCCCACTCCAGAGCTCCCACTTCCCTTCACCTGAAGGCTAACTCTTGCTTTAGTTTTTAAACACTAAGATCAAATTGGGGATTTTAGTCTATCACCCTAAAGATTCTCCAATTCTACACCTAATAAAGAATATTTCCCTGTTTATTTGCACTTAATTTCATGAACGAATTTCTCCTTCATGAAATCAAATGTGATCCTGACTCTGTTGTAGAATGCATAATCCATTTCCCAGATCATATGTTTCACAACATATTTTAACAAATCAATTGGGCAGATTAAAAATTTAATTAAGTCTAGAGTTGAAAAATAATCACAATTTATTTTATATTTTAATTTTGGCACATTCATATTATCTCTTCATTTCTCCAGATCTCAGAGTATAGGGAAAGATAGAGGAAACTACTCAAAATTCATGAGAAAGATACGACAAAACACAAATTTCATATATAAAAGAAAGTTTATACAACACTAAATAAACAAACAAACTTATCTAGAACTCTTTCTCAAAGCAAATTCTTTGTAGCCTTCCATTAGGAATGCAGGAAGACTACCTCTCTCCCTATTCGCCTTCTCCAATACTCTTACAAAAAGTTTCACACTAAATCTCATCATAAAAACTCTAAACTACGAAAGCAAAATTACTAATTGACTCCAATATGTGGTGGAATGAAGATGGATTATGGAAATGTAGCGTGGTGGAATGGTTTAGAGCAAAAAATGAACATTGAGGAGCCCTTTTTCTAGGGATATTCTGCCCCAAAAAAAGCCCAAGGTCGGTTCTCCAAGAGGTGCCTAAAATAAATCTTAAAAATTATCCAAATACATTGAACCTTCTAGAAACGGAGTCTGAACCACCCTTACCGCCGTCAGTGCTAGTCTGGCACCATCGCCACTTGGTAAAAATCCTCCAGCTTTCGGTTGTTCTGCAGCGTTGGTGCTGAGTATTTCTTCAAAAACGTCATTTGGACTCCAAATTTCAGCCTTTTTGCTTCCTTTTTGCTTTAAGCCCTAAAAATCAACAACCTGCAAGAAAACATCAAAATATCTTCCATTAAAGCAAAATATCACCAAAAATAGGTATAAAATATGAGTCTAAAAATGCATAAAATTTTGATGTATCAAAATCCCCCAAATTTACAAGTTACTTGTCTCAAGTAACTTCTCTACTACATAAAAATATGACTTATGGTAAAGAATTTAACTTTTATACTTCAATATTTTAGTTCTCTAAATATAATAGTTTCACTTAAGGAAAATTCAAAACAACCCTAGTTAATACTAAAGGTGTAAGGATATTCGGTAAGTAAGTCTATGGTTTCTGATCCTCCATTCTTTTTTAAGAAAAATTGCAACTTGTTATAGTAAAGTCTCTTAGGAAATTCATATGAAAAAGAACTTCATAAAACTTTATTAATAATTAAGTTAATATTCAAATCAAAAGTTTAGAAAAATGTGTCCAATTCTTTTTCTTTAAGTTCATTCAAGTGAAGCAAATTTTTAATTAGGCATCTCCTCAAACTTCTCGCCACATCTTTTCTTTTTCTTATCTTTTTTTTACTTTTCTTTTTTTTTATTTTTCTTTTCTTTTTCTTTTCTATATATGAGGATTACTATATCTGAAGAGCCTTTAATGATTTTGAACTTCACTATTCTCTTCTTAAAATTAAAATATTTTTACATTTCTTCACTTAACAAATTTATATTAACTTAAAGATGTTATAAAGTTTAATTCTTTTCTTTTTACATAAATCTTTTAAGATTTTTAATACTTCAAATATAAAAATTTCTTTACTTAAAATAGAAAAACATAGTTTTATTCTCTTTTACCAAATATCTTATTCCCTATAATTAACCATTATTATTGAAAATTTTTACTTAAATTTACTATATATTTAGAAACATAAATATATTTATTTCAAGTTAACCCCTAATTCCAAAGGTCATATTAAATTTAAAATTTTGAGAATATAGTTAAGTGAGGTCAAATAAAATTAAGCTCTTTCTCTTTCTCTAAAAATGATTTTTCTCCCCCCCCCCCAAACAAAATTTTAAAAGATTTTTACATGAAGAACTTTAAAAATGAATGGGGAAAGAAAGCATTAAATACATTGAAAAAATCATACATGTTGGAGATTTTGATTTTTGAACATAAAATTTGAAATACTACATGTACTAATATGAAAACTACAAGGCTAAAAACATTAAATTGCACATGAAACATATAAAATTTGTTGAGAAAGAGCTGATCACAATACATAAGAAAGTGATAAAAATAACAACAAAACTAAACTAAACTCTAAAAATGAATACAGTTTTCCACATTACATAACAAACAAAGTCTTCAACAACATCACAACACAAACAATACAATCATACAGTACAAACACAAACAAACAAACAAAAAGATCACCAATCATTATCTTCTTCATCATGGACATCTAACTTCTGCTGTTGATAGGGAGTATAAGTAGGGTGAATAGGGAACTGAACTATATGGTCACCCCTCAGGTATCTTACTAAAGCATCATCAGAAGTGACATCATACTCAAAATTCTAGCGAATCAAATCATAAGGGTGAGTATTTTGAGCATCCATACTCTACATCCTATGATCCATCCCCAAAATATCTCCTTACAGAATTATTATCTGTTGCAACAACTCCTTGTTGCTGGGTCACTTGAAGTAGGCTCACTAAAAGTAGGGGTTTTAGAAGTAGAAGGAATATCTCTGGCTTGTCTTTCGGTTCTCCAATCAACATGGGACTCATAAATCTTGATGTTGGCAAGCCCACTCGGTGTCTGAGGCTCAATCCTCTCTTCATTAAGTCTGAAATCAACTCATGCATGCTCACAAAGTGTGTAAATGAGAGTAGGGTGTGCCAATCCACCAGTGGTCTCTTCTAAAGAAACATATCAAATGTTTATATAAATGATAGAGCCTACATTTATATCCATCACTTGCTGAATACAGTAGTTAAGGATGGCTCTATCCTTGGTTACTTCACTATGATGGTTCATTGCAATCATCCTTCCAGAAATAAAATAATGTCAAGCTCAGACACCACATTTAACATAGAAAGGGGAAAGTTAATTTTAACTCCATCTTTTATTCTCCAAGACCCTTTCTCACTAGTTAGAAAAAAAATCACTTCATCTAAAGCTTGATATGTAGCAGAAAATGAATGATAATGACATCTATAAACATCTTATAATTGATAAAACTCAATAATTTTTCTTAGAATAAACTTCAACCTTTTTTATCAAACAAAAATAAAAGCATCAGAAGCCTCAGGAAGGTTGCATAAAATTCCATCACAATCCCAACTATCGCATCAGCAGTAAAATAGCAGAAGTTTTCCCACCGTCGAGCGATACTCAATCGTTCAACTTATCCTCCCAGATTTTTAAAACCTCGGTCCTGAATCACCTTTTTATTTTCTTGAAGACTATGAAATTGAGCACTGGCTCTAAATCTAATAAACCTTTGCTTGTTGATACAACAAAAATATATGCATTTTTAGACACATATTGTATACCTATTTTTGATGATATTGCACTTTAATAGAAGATATTTTGATGTTTTCTTGCAGGTTATTGATTTTTAGGGCTTAAAGTAAAAAGAAAGCAAAAAGAATAAAATTTGGAGTCAAAATAATATTTTTGAAGAAATGCTCAGTGTCATAAGCACCAAGGACAACGCCGACGGGGCAAAACAATTAACGCAAAGATTTTTACTCAGTGCCAACGACGCCAGTCCAGCGCCGATGGCGCCAAAGGCAGTGCAAACCACGATTCTAGAAGGTTTGATATATTTGGACAATTTTTTTTAAGATTTTTTGTTGGCATCTCTTGGAGAACCGACCTTGGGCTCTATTTGAAGCCGAATTTCATTAGAAAAAGCGCTCCTCTATGTTTTTCATTCCTCTACTTTCATTTTTCGCACCACATCATTCCATTCCACTTCCATATTGGAGTCAATTAGTGATTTTGCTTTCATAGATTAGAGTTTTTGTGGTGAAATTTAGTATGAAACTTTCTATAAGGGTGTTGGAAAAGTAGAAAAGTAAGAGATATATTCTTCATTCATTTCTAAGGAAAGGCTACAAAGGATTTCCTTTGAGAAAGAGTTTTCAGTAAAGTATTGTTTGTTTATTAGTGTTATATGAACTTTCTTTTATATATGAAATTTGTGCTTCGTTATTTTTTTCTTAAGAAGTCTGAGTAGTTCCCTTTATCTTTCTCCCTACTCTGAGATATGGTGAAATGAAGAGATAATGTGAATGTGCCAATATTAAATTGTAAAATAAATTGTGATGATTTTTCAACTCTGGTCTTAATTTATTTTTTGATCTGGCCAATTGAATTGTAAAAAGATGTTGTGAAACATATGATCCGGGAAATGCACTGTGAGTTCTACAATAGAGTAAGGATCACATTTGATTCCATGAAGAAGAACACCGTTTATGGAATTAAGGGCAAAAGAATTGGAAAATATTCTTTGTTGGTTGTAGAATTGGAGAAACTTTAGGGTGACAGACTAAAATCATCAATTCATTCTTAGTGTTTAAAAATTGAAGCGAGAGCTAGCCTTCAGGTGAAGGGAAGTGGGAGCTCTGGAGTGGGAGCCGATATCCTCCTAGCCTAGCCACAGGTTTAGGGACTAAACACTAAGATTAGCCAATGATTTTCTATGCACTATATCAGGATAAAGAATTAAAATTGCTCCTATTTGGCACAATACATATTATGATCATTTATCCCATCTCATTTTACTATAGCCTCATTATAGTGGAAAGGATGCTTTTTCACACACGATTCTCCGTTGCATAACATAGTTAATAGATTAGTATTTAGTGTTTTAAATTTTGCATATTTGATTTGATAATAGTTTAGAAATTTAATTTTGATTACACATCAACAATTAAAATTAGTGACAGTGATTTTAATTGATTTTCTGTGAATTTCCTAACAAACTTGTAATTTTAATTACGCATTAAATGGACTTCAAAATTATTCCACATTATTCTCCTTTGTTCATTGAGTAAGAGGGTATTTTTATTTTATTTTTGTGATTTTTCTACACAAAGTTATGTATTTTTGAAGTTTTGGGGATTAAATAAATAAGAAAATGCCCCTATTTTTCTATTTGAACCGTGCGTGCCACCTCAACCTACAACGGCTCCGAAAGTATGCGTGGCATGCTCTGGTTGGATGCTGTCGTCCACGTAGCTTGCTGACTCGGCCCGCTATTTATGTCCCGAAGTGCTGTTCGGCTCGATCTCCTCCATTCATTTAATACACGCTCGATCGGACGGCTCCCCGTCAGCGTCTCCGATAGGATGATCCCGTGCCCGTCCACACTAGATCCTTAAGATCTCGACCTAGACTCAACAAAATCACCTCGGGTTTGATCCTATGGACTCGTCTAAGCGAGACGAACACATCCATACGATTAAGACACCATGAAATCAAGCTTAATTAAATGGACAATCAAAATAAGCTCGGGAGAAGGAGAAGTTTTATACCTTTGCTCTGAGAAGGGAGGCTTCAATCAAAGGTGGTCAGCACATTCATTGGGGTCCAAGGAGACTAGGGATTGAGTCTCAGGCCATGGTGTAAGGTCTAGGTATGAATTCGACCAAGCTCAATTTCAGGTGTTGGTCTAGAGTTATGGTAGAGGCTCTGTGGAAGGGGGATTTGATGGGGCTTTGGCTTCTTTCACTCTTGTGAAGGTGTGGGCACAAGCAATTGAAGTTTGGTGGAGCGTGGAGGTGTATTGGGTTCTGCCCTGGTTTCCAGCAAGGTTTCAAGCTAAAAATTGAGCTCCGGCAACAGGAATGGGTGAGGGAAAATGGCTCGAATGCACTGAGGGAATCTTAGGGAAGCTCTGCATGAAGTTTGGGGAGGCCTCTCTAAGGAAATTTTAGCACACCTCCCATAGTCGTGGGAGGTGAGTTTTTATAAAAATGGTCATAGGGTGGCTCTCAGGGCATAATTTTGGGTGCATTGTGGTGCTTAGGTGGAGGGCAGAGGAGCTCTATAGTTTGATTTGGATGAGCTAGCCTCTAGGTTTAATTTGGATGAGGTGCCATGGGGGTGGCTCTCAGTTTTGGGCTTTTCCAGCCACTAGGCTGGCCGGTCGGCCAAAGGGAGGTGGCTAGGAGCTCAGGGAACCCAGAGGAATCCATCACAGCAATTTAATGCAAATGTAATTGGATTTGGCAAAGATATCTTAAGCATGTGCATTTTTGGAAATAAGATCCCTTAATTTGGGGGACCTTTGGTCCATGGCTTTATTTAGGTGATTTCATGGTGTTTGGACTGGTCACTAAGTCCAACTAATGGTTGTGGTGGAGTTAATTTGGTGGCTTTAAGGTGGTTAGGTCACATTTAGTGTATGGGTTCAAGTGGGTGAAAATGACCAAAACTTGGGTTTGGACTAGGTTAGTCATGTCAATTGGCCCAAATAATTGTTTAATTTGGTGTAGATGACCATAAGGAACAACTTTGGTTAAGGATGGAAGTGTTTTTGAGTTCAATTGAAGGGTCAATTTGATAGAATTTTGAACTTTAATCAATTTGGTCATGTTGGGCTAGGCTTGGGTCTAGCTTGGGATAGCCTTGGGCTAAGTCTAAATTGATTGTTTTAAATGTTCAATAGGGATCTCATGAAGGGTTTTCAACATGAATTGGATGCCAATTTTAAGGTTAAGGCAATCAATTGGGTGAAATTTAGGGACAGCCAATTTGGGGCTAAATTTGTGAATTTTTTATTTAGGCCAAAAGTGAATGGATTTGAGGCCTCACCAATGCCAATTGATGGTTGATTTTGATGTATAGGAATTTAATAAAGATTTTTTCAACATTAATTGAGGCCAATTGACTAGGCTATGGGTTCAATTTGGTGAGATTAAGTCATATGGTCAAAATTGGGGTTTTGACCCAAATCGAAATTGGGCTCAAGTCATGGACCAATTGAGCTTGGATTTGGTTTCGTTTGGTCATATAAAAAGTGAATTTGAGTTTAAGATTGGAATTGTGGTCAATTAAGATCAGATTGATGGACATTTGAGTTGGATTTGGGGAAATTTGAGTCTTTAAAGGGCAATTTGGGGATTTTGGTTAAAGATGGACAAATTGGCCAAATTGGGTCATGTGGTAGTTTATAGAAATCAAATTGGGAATATTTAAGATTTATTATGATTTTCTGGGAATTTTTTGAATTTTTTGGGATTTTGAGCCCAAGAGGGCTATTTTGGTAATTAGGGGGTGTTTTAGGGTAAAAGACCAAGATGGGTATTTTGGTAGAGTTGAGGTACCAATCATCATCAATAATCCATGGATCAATGGAAAACCCATTTTGGATCCTCTACATAGCGGTCTTAGATAAACCATGGCCTTAGGGCTAGTAGTTTTAGGGGACCATCTACATAAGCATCCAAAAAGATCAAGGGATCTAGGCTAGAGATTTGAGTTCAGGGTTGTGAGTGATTGTGAGTGTATGTGAGTGCAGTGAATGCCTTAGCTCCAGACCAACACCCAAGGTCAACCCTAAGGTCTAGCAATCCTAAGGGTGACTCATCTTGAGTTTCCCCCACAGTGACCCCACCTACTAAGTATAGGTTGAGAGCAATATGTGGAACTTCAAGCTGAGTGGAGAAGGGTTTGGAGTTTCTAGTGGTGAGGGTTCCATGTCTAGTTTTCTAGGCATAGTCAACAGGAAAAGTTCTATGGCTAGACCCTAGGCTACTAAAGAGGAAAAACTAAACCTCAACCAAAAATGAGGTCAACAAGCCATGAAAATGTTTAAAAAATTATGATGATCTTTTAACTTTGATCTTAATGTACTTTCAATCTGGTCAATTGATTTGTTAAAATATGTTGAGTTTTACAACAAAAGTGAAGATTGCATCCAAGCTTCAGGGAGGTCAAAGCCCTTGGAAGTTGGGTGCAAATAAGTAGGGAAATAATATTATCGGGCATAGAATTGGAGATTTTAGAGTGATAGACTAAAATCCTCTATTCGGTCCTATCATTTGGCTGATGAAGTGTAGATGTTAACCGTCAGGTGAGGGGAACGTGGGAGCTCCGAAGTGAGAGTCGGTATCCTCCCAACCTAGCCGCAGATTCAGTAAACAAGCGTAGGATTAGTCAATGTTCTTTATGTCTGGACCAAAAAATAAAGAATAGGTATGTTCCTATTCGTCACAATATAAATTGAACTAATTCACTTTATTCATTCACTATAATTTCTTGACAAGGAGAATGATGCTTTCTTATATATTGAATATCACAATTAAACCCTCCTTAGTATCATTATTTATTTAATAGTTACTAAAATTATCCATTTATTTCAATTTCCTATTAGTGACAGATAAGCAAATTGAACTTCATTGTTGTGATTACAATATTGCTTTTCTAAAATATTAGCTCACAGTTCTAAACCACTCCCTGTGGGATCAATATCTTTGACTCCATTAGAGCCCTATATTACTTGAGTGATACGTATACTTGCGTTAATAAGTGTGAATTTACAATCATTGAATATTTATTACGTCTATATTTATTTTGTATTTTAAGCATATATAAAGTCTCCGGTCAATAGCTCCAAACTATAATCCTAAGATAGCCAACGGAGAAAAGGATAGGACCAAACACACCCTAAACTAGTCAAGTACATAATCTTGTGGTAGATTTAGGTACTCAATAAATAGCCTGTAAGGACTACAACTTATACAATAATCAAATCTACCCCCTCAATTTTTGTGGGTGCCCAAGGATGAAGTAATCCATGATTACCAATGAAGGCTCCCCAAACTAAAATATAAGGGGATCATTAGCCTTAGCCATTACTGTGGCAACAAGAAAGAACTCTCGTTACATAAATGGATAAAAATTTTAGGGTACCAATGTTCCTATAATGATGGAAAGTCATAGGCATCATGACTGGGTGCATAATTCCCAAAATCTAAGTTGGTCCACCGATTAGCATCTTTAAAAGAAAGGATTAAGGTTTCATGTCTATCTTGAAATTTCTCCAGTCTATCTTCAATATAGCCTAGGGTTATCTTTAAACTCGACTCACTTTTATATCAATCCACATCCATTCAAAATAATTTTGAAGTCTCAATTTCAAACAGAAGCTCCAAACCCAATTTGAAGCTCATATTTCAAAGATCAAAGAGTTTGGCCAAAAACTCTACTACCTTAATGTAAGTTTTTCAAGTTGATCCAAGTTCCAGCTCACTTTTTTCTCACTTTCATCATTGACCCTTTTGAATTTGATTCATCTATTTTCGTAGACCGTATAAACTTTCACTGATGATTTGGCATGATATAAGCCATTTTTTGAATTGAGATTTTTCTCAGTAATCACAAATTTTGAGAAGTAATTAAATATGAGGGATCCCATCATAGGAAAAGTCAGACACGAGGATTAAAATAAAGCCATCCTTATCCTTAGCAACATAAAGGAAAAATCTCTAGTTTTATAGAACTACGAGTCAATGATACTTTCCTCATTTGAATGATTAGGCCCATTCAAAGGTGATCTTTTCATCCTTTATAATGGTATATTATATTGCAAATGTTGTGCATGCCCATTTAGATAGAAGTCACTCCCCCAGATATGTGGTGTCCCTCTGCTAGGCTATGAATATATAAGTCTGGACCACTTTAAAACAAGATAAATCATATTGAAGAAAGCTCATAACACTCACATCTTTTTCTATGACAAATTACTCTTTTTGAAAAGTCTTTTTTGTATGAAAAAAAAAAAAAATTATAGTGAATATTTAAATGATTCTCAAATATCAAGGTTCTAGAATTAGAATATTTAATTTTACTAATTATGAATATAATGTCATAGATTCTACAAACTTAAAAGCCTTTGAATAAGGAAAATAATATCTTGGATGGAAACATAAATTTAGAAAATAGAAGAATTGTAATTTTTTGACACCAACAGATACACTAGAAAAACTAAAACTGAAAACTTCAGAAGAATTTTAACTTGTCATCAGAACCGACGAATATAGAAATCAAACAGTTCACTACTTATATGTTGAACCTAAAATAACTTAAAACTGCCAACTCTTATTTTGAACAACCATTCCCTAAGATAGCTCTAACCAGTGAAATGCAAGATAATCAACATACACGAAAACCTAGCTCCACACACATATTGGAATAGTCTATTCTTGAAACTTAAGAGTTTACTAAATACCCATAGCTAGAAATAAGAACGAGGACATGTAAAACAAAAGCTTACCCTTCATATTAGGTGAATTTGTCAAGTGAGATTCAATGGTAATTGAAATTGGGCTCAATTTATGAGCTTCTGAATTTTGTAAAGAAGGAATTGATTTTTTGGGCTTTTAGGATGGGTTAACGAAAATTGATTTTAGGTTTTGCCAATAGGCTTGAATGGATTTGGAATTTTCATCCAAAAGTTGATTTGAGTTTAGCAATTTGAATTGGAGTGTAGGCCAAATCTGGTGAATTCTACTAATTTTCCATGCTTTATAAAGAAATGGTTGGCTCTTATCATTGGAGCTGAAGAAATTTTCTTACTTTTGATTTATTAATTATTCCCAAGAACTAGTTATGTGACAATACAATTTCTCAAATCCTAAAAATGAAATATATTATCCTGTCTCCTAATGAAATTCCTTCCAAGTGCGGCTCCTACGCTTTATTGCAACCGAACCACAAAATAAATCTATAATCAGTAAGAACTTCAAATTAAGAAGAAAAAAAAACATAATAAAAACTGTCTAAGCTAGTTGCTCTGGGTATCTTCAGTTCCGCATGGTTGACCACCGTTTTCGTGGGCTCCAGCGCCGATGATCGACTTAATGGCGGCCGCTAGCGCCGCCGTGAACTTGGGATTAGTGGTGATTGCGGCGGCAGCAGCACTCACTCTATCTGCTATAGCAAGCTCCTCGCGTTCTCCACACTACCAGAAAAGAAATGTAAATTGGAATTATATTTCCTTAAATAATGTGATTAGAAAATTCTATTATTGCTCGTTTAAAAAAATGGCAAAAATACTGTTTATTTTTAATGATTTTTCTTCAAAAATTGTTATTTTCTGTGAATAAAAGCAATTATTCAATTACAATTTTTGAGCTTTAATAATTATATTTTTTATCGCACAATCAAAAGCGGTGTTTTTTTAAGGGAAACAACGAAGTTCCTGCTTTTAATCGGCATAAAAGAAAATTTTCTGGTAAATCTAATAGAAATAATTATCTCAGGCTTGCATCAATTACTTATTTCAGTAGTATTGAAAAAGAAAATAAAATTAAAAATATTAAATATTTGTAAAATGAATACTGAATAACTATTTTGTAATTAAAAATGTATTCAAATTCATCATTTGTCTAGAGATAAAATCATATTTTCATATAATATTTTATCATTTTCTTTTTTTTTTTATCATTTAATCTACCTTTTTTTTTCATACAAAATGCATCAGCTTTTCAAACAAATTTATCTTTTTATTTAAAACAAACACATAGTTGTAATAAAAGAGAAAAAAAGAGCTAGAAAGACATTAAAACCTACCTGTACAATATAAATTTTAAATAATTATTAATACAATTACTTTTATGTAATCTAAATTCAACTATTTTAGGAGCCATACTAATCACCTTATGATCATAATATAGAAGACCCAGTTTTTTTTTTTAAAAAATTTACGATTAGTTCAGTTTGACCACCAACCTGAAGTGATTGCCCGGAAACTTGGGGAATGGAGATTTGTTGCTGTAGCGGAGGCTTCGAAAACTGAAGCACATCAGGTGGTTGGGTGAGATCGAGGGTAACGGTGGGGAATGGCGCTGATGCAGAGATGGTGGCTAAACCAGAGGGACAGGAGAGCATGGTTTGAGCTAAGAAGTTCGGTTTCATGAGGCTGTCGGCGCTGGAAATGGAGCCGGAGAGAAGCATTGATGCGGCGGCGGAGGTGGTAGAGGCCATCGACATGGCGGCGGGCGGCAGTGGGTGGTTGTGCTTTCCTTCATAGCTGGTGATGAGGATGGTTTGATCCTCGGCGCAGCGTTGAACCTGCGGGAAAGGTAGACCCGTTAAATTTCTTTTGAATGATTTAAATCTATATTAAGAAATTAGTTTAGTATGGAATTGATTAAAAATAATGTTTCTTTAGTATGAAGCCAGATATTTCGGGAGAAACTTTTTTTTTCATTATTTTTATAAATGCAACATTTAGTATTATTAGTATGTTGAATCCCAAAATGTCATTTGTGTCACGCCAAAGGGATAGAGTGTAGGATGAATGAAAGGAACAGAAAAATAATGTAAAGGTTATATTTGAGGACAGAGCACACAATAATACAAGCTCTCTTGGAATAGATGGCATGCGATAAAATTTTTGCGCTTTTTATGCTTTAATTTTCACATTAAATATATTATTTTACGCATTTGGAAGGTTAGCATTGCATTTAGCAAGTTACAGGAGAACTGACATGCAAATCGGATCAAAATGAAGACTGATGAAAAAATTCGGACCAGCATAGCAAATGATGTAATAATTTTCACCAAAGCAAGCAAGCTATGAAGAAGACAGAAAGAATCCTCATAGAGTTTTAGGAGGCATCTGGCATGTAACCCAACAAAAAAAAGTGTCAAATTATAATTGTAGCAAGTAAAAGACCCTCTTAAAATTGTTAAAAGAGATTTCACCTTTTTCAGATAAGCCTACCTTGCCCTAAAATATCTTTACATACAACTCATTAAGCGAAGAAGAAGATAAAATCATCTTGAAGAGGTGGTTGAAAAGATAAATTCACAAATTAATTGTTGGACAAGTTCATTTCTTTCCAATGGAGGTAGAATAACTCTTCTAAAAAGCATTCTATCTTCATTCCCCTTTATATTCTGCAAATGCTGAAGATGAAGAAAGGTACACAGAAACTCTCGAAGAAAATCTTCAACAAATTCCTTTATGAAGGATAGAAGAAGAAATTGCATTGATCTATATAGAATAAACTATGTAAACCACTATGGACTGGGGGTGTAGGTTTCAAAAATTTTCAGCATATCAGTCTTAAGTACTTCTTCAAATTATGGATCAACTTTCGGTTAAGAGAATCTTTATGGTCTCACTATATGCATAGACCGTATTGCAAAGAAAGTCATCCCTTAAGAGTGCAAAAAAAAAGTAAGAGACTCAAGTACTTGGGTAAGACTACTGAATAAAACAAGCAGAAAAACATTTTATTTGGTATGTTGGAGAGGGAAAAACTGATTTCTGGCTTGATAATTGACTGCTGGATGGAATACTTCGCAGTCACGCTGGCCCTCCTAGGAATATGAAAATATCCGAGTGTTGTAGGAATGACTAATGGGATTAAAATAAACATAGAACATTAATGGATCTGGAGAGGATCAAACAAATTACAAACATCCAATTGACAACAGCAAAAAAGAAAAAGTAATCACTAAGAATTCTAAAAGTCAATCTATATCCAACTACATATACTAAATAAATTTCAGCTCTTAACAGGTGGATTAGGGGGGAAGCCATCTGGCATAACAGTTTAACTCCTTGTATGTCTTTTTTTTATTGGAGACTATTCAAGAAACTACTACCTACAGATGATATTCTGAAGCTTAAAAGCCTGAGGGTTCCATCATGGTGTATAATATGTAGAAGGGAGGAAAAAAATCTGAACCACTTGCTACTTTATTATCAATTTGATGATTTGGTATAGAGAAAGACTTTATCATATATGCACACGAATTATATTTTTTTGGTCTAGACTTACATGTCTACTCATTGGAAAGAGTGAAAGAAACATAATTTAGAGATCATACCTCTCATTATTGCTTGGCTTATTTGGATGTCAAGAAACAAGTACAAAGATGAAGATAAATTTTACAATGAGTTCGAAGTTGTATCACACTGCATGTCGTATATCCTAAAACTTGTCAAACTCAAGAATTTCAATCTAATATATAACCATATGATCTGCAAAAAACTTGTAACGGCAAGACAGTTCATAACAGAAGGAATACCTATTATAACAAGTTTTTTTGGAGGAGGCCCAATCCACCATGGATAAAATAAACACAGACGGGAGCTCTACAAAATATTCTGCTGGAATGGGCAGAGGTTCAGAAACAATATAAGTAGATGCTTACTTTTATTCCAATCTCCAGTATATGCAGGAGGTGCACTTAAAGAAGAAACCATGGCAACATCGAAGGCAATAAAAATTACATCACATATGAAGTGACAGCAAATACACATGGAGTTGGACTCTTTCTTAGTGATAAAAATGACCAACAACCAAATAGAGATTCCTGGAATCTCTCACGTTAGTTGAGAAAGATTAAAGCTAAGCCTTCGAAAATCCAAATGTTGTGGAGCTTTATACTAAGGGAAAGTAACCAACCAGCAAATTGGCTTTCCAAAACAAATAGTTCTACTGGAAACACAATCATTACAACTTTTCCATTTCATAATTTAAAAGTCGACATCCCATATGTTAGATGAAAACCATGTAATCTTGTTTTGATAAAATGAATATGGAATTTGCTTAATATATATGTACATACAAAGATATATATATAGCGAAAAAGGATTAGATTTTCTATTGAACCCAAGAGGAACTTACAATTCTAAGATGGGGGGAATTAATCAGGTCCCCCTGCATCAAAAAGCTAAGAAAACGACTAGGAACCCTAGAGGAACTTACAATTCTAAGATGGGGGAATTAATCAGGTCCCCATGCATCAAAAATCTAAGAGAACGACTAGGACAAGCGGAGATTAATCCAATCTGGGACTCCCCACCACACTTAGCCAGCAAATTGGTTGATAGATTACCTTCCCTATTGATGAATGTAAAAGTGGCATCTATCTCATTCAACATGGTTTAAATCTATTTGATCCATTGGAGGATATGCCAAGGGGAGTTACTTTGTGCAGTGATAACATCCATGAGCAAAGAAGAATCCAATTCGACTTGTAATGACGACGAACAGTTCACGATAGCCAATTTAATAGAGAAAAAGTAAACAACGATTTCAGTCTCAAGTGCATTCTCAACAAAAATTGGAGATTGAAAATATAATAAACATTTCCCATTGTGATCTCTGAAAACACCACCAATACTAGCCCCCTTAGAAGATAAGCTACCATCAGTATTAACTTTAACAGTTGGGTAGCAAGTTTTTTCCAGAAAACTTTAACCCCACAGATTATTGGTGGACCCAGAACTTTTCTTATATTAATTATTTTGGATAGCTTCTTATATTGAGTCAGTTTACTGATAAATGATTTTCAATTGAGTGCCACTTGTTGTACAGTGAAGGTATTATCCTCATACTTCATTTGGTTTCTACCCATCCATATAAACCATGCAATGATGAAAGAATATGGGCCAATCTTCACCTGCTGCCAGCCTACCCAACAGTGGTGCAGAAGGTTCCACTCCAAATACAGTGTGTTAATCTTAATGTTCTGTAAGAATACCACCCAA
Organism: Phalaenopsis aphrodite; assembly: GCA_003013225.1. NCBI lineage: Eukaryota > Viridiplantae > Streptophyta > Magnoliopsida > Asparagales > Orchidaceae > Phalaenopsis > Phalaenopsis aphrodite. The sequence continues at coordinate 382,035 of NEWO01000241.1, read as the reverse complement.
ACACTTTGATGATAGATTATGAGCATTTTAAAAATACTGCAAGCCCAACTTCAATGATGGTATAAGATCCCTACTTACTTAAGTTTGCCCTAAGGTCACCCATTCACATAAATTTTAAATAAAACATTAAGGGATTGTCTGATTACCTCAATCTTGGGATAATTAAAACATTAGGTTTACTGAGCATAGGGTGTATTAATTCATTTAATCCATTTGAACTAAATCTAAGATTGGATGATCAATTAAACAATATAATAAGGTCAAGTGAACTCGAAATGTCTAATGGGATTGAAAAGTTGTTAGCGAAACCCCCCCCCCCCAAAAAAAAACTACTATGAATTTTTGGATATTTTGAAGGGCAATGAAACTTATTAATCTTTGCTCAAGAAAATTATCCATTAAAACTTTTAATGATCCAGCAAGTTTTGACATAGGGTTTGGTAGATACACCTTCAACTATTCCTCTTGTTCCCTAATTTCCTGTAAAATTATATATGTTGTAAGTTCTAACATTTCAGCAAGAGCAGCGAGAAGATGACAGGTACACCTTTACAGATTTATTTACTTTCTACCATTTCATTTATTGTAATTTACTACTGCTTCTACATACCATGCATGCTTGGTTGATAAAATGAAATCATTTCAAAAATAAAATAATTTTCAAAATTAAATTAAATCCTTTCAATGGTAGCCATAAATCCATTTAAATACAGTTTTATAACAAATCTTTTTAAATTTACGGAAGTCCCTCGGATAAGGTAACCCATGGTTGCTAACGAGATCTCCCCTTTTTAAATGAGCTTAACAACTCGATTAAGCTAAGTAAATTCAAAAGAAAATAGTGGCACCAGAACGAGGGAAATGTGGGATCCTAACCGATGTCGCTTTAATCAATTTTAACCACCCCATAATGATTGATCTAAATCTATCAATTAAACCTTTAAACCTTTAGACTTTAGGATTACTACTTTACTGAAGAGCTTGGAGCTAGCACCATGGGCAGCAGAGTAGGTGGATCTACAATAGTAATCTCTTCTTTTGAAATAAACAAAAAGCTATAAAATTTTAAGGTTATTTAGATAATGCAACATAAATCCTCACTTCATCTTTAAGCCTTTGCACAATCATGTTGTACAATTTAAGCCCTAACTTGTTTTAGGATTTCAAGATTATCGTTCGTCACCACATAAATCCTCTCATCTTCTAGGTTATTTGTATGATTGTTTCATGCAAATGCAAGCTCTGAATAATAATAATTGGTAGGATAAAACATTCAATATTTTCCTTCTCAAAATTGAAGTCAAACCATATGATACTTTGGGAATTCATTATGGTTCTCCTTAGGATCCATGACAACTCCTAGTCCTCTCCCTTTAAATTTCTTAACAATGTCCTAAATTTGAGCTTCTCCCATTTGACACTTCTTGTTTTGATCTTTGAAAAGTCCTATCCTTTGAAATTAGTGAAGACAATATTTCTTGATTTAAATCAAGAGTTTTCTAAAGTGGACTCGGTCATTTAAGATGTAATTAATTATAGAGGCTTGCCTCTGTAAGGAGCTTTAAGAACCCAAGTAATATAAACCCTATCTAATCTTCCATATTAGGTAGGGAAACTTATTGGCTTATAAAAAAAATAGTTTGCAGACCAAACGTATGTCATAATCTCTGTAGTTTATATAATCGAGCATCAAGTATAAGTTATATGTCTATTCCTCGAGATAGACATGTCACTTGTAGTGTTGTGCTCTTTTATTTAAACAATTTTTTATATGGGATTGACTCAATCTTGTATTTTCAAAAATTGAAACATTACTTTTCTAAATTAAAAAGACTATTTTTTCTTAAAAAAATCAAATTTATATGTACATTAAATTAAATTGAAACCACATCTCGCACTCCAGAATTGAACTTTTAGCTGCCGACATAAGTCCCCTGGGGTATTTGATCACACTTAAGTGCATCTATCTTACAACATAGGATCATAAACTCCGACTATTCTCTAAATATAT
>NEWO01000241.1:354626-378790 GCA_003013225.1 Phalaenopsis aphrodite | reverse complement strand
CATCAAAAAGATAATCCTAGGGGATCCTCAAAAAGAAGAAGTCAGTTAACAATTCTGATTCGAGGGACATCAATTAGGTCCCTAGTAAGAAAAAAATTAAGTGGGGGAGGTGGGGTGGAGGAGACAACAATAGAGTTGGAGTTAAACTCATGTCTAGCTAGCCAATTTGCAGGTTCGTTCCCTTCTCTATAATTGAAATATAGTTTTGTGTTGGTTTACCATGAAGATAATCCCTTTTGTTTAATAAGATTAGTGAGAGTAGTGGAATCCACTTCCATCCAGAGATGGGTCTAGCTAGTCTTTACTACAATCCTTAGTGCCCAATACACTGTTATGAGTTCAGTTTCTAAAGCATCATCAACAATAACAGGTGCATGGAAGAACAGAAGGCACTTTCCTAGGTGGTTTCTGAAAATTCCTCCTACCCCAGCATCATGATCAGGAAGACTGCCATCTGTATTTATTTTGATTAGAGGAGGGCTAGGAGGTCTCCAAAAGACTTTACAAACAACAGGATTAGAAGAAGTCTCAGTTGTAGAAGAGCAAATGCTAGGGAAATGCTTATATTGTAATAGTTTTTGTATAAAAGACACAGTTTCTCACAACACCAACTACAGAGATATACTTGCCCTCGTATTTAGCAAGATTTCTATCCATCCAAATAAACCAAGCAACTAAGAAAGGAATGGAAGCAACTTTTTGAGAGTTCCAACTTTGTCAGCAACCTTTAAGGTCATCTCATTTAAAGACATATTTATTTAGGATTAAATGTGAAAAAAGTTATATCCAGACATCTTGTGAGAAATTTTAATCAAAGAAGAGATGACAGATGGATTCCTCATTCTCCAAGCTTAGGTGACATCAAGAGGGGCTCGTCAGCCCTTTCATTTTAAGTATATCATCAGTAGGCAATAGGTTGTGCAGGGTTCTCCAGCTGAAAAAAGACATAGAAGGTGCAAGAATTTATTCTATATAACATTCCCCCATTGAAGTTCATCCCAAAAAAAAAGGCTGGAGTAGATAGCTTTGGAGAGGCTTTGATGAACATGTGTTTTCCATAGGATCCATCAGGCTTGCCCCTATCGAAAGGTATATTGGAGATCTGAGAGATCGATGGTTCCTGCAAAATTGAGCTTAGTTTTGTGAAAGACCTATGATCATCCTCCCAGCAGTCAGCAACTTCAATATTAGTGTTAGGAGGGCTTGTAATAGAATTAAGTCAATCCTCTAGACACCAATGGTCCAGCTAAAAGTTAACATCACCTTTTCCCAGATCCCAGATAAATAGTTTTTCCGCTTGGTCTCTAACCTTGAGCATGCTAGCCCATAATTTGGAGTCTCCTGTTTTCCAAAAAATAAGGGAGGGATGCTGATCTTTACAATACTTACCCAACATATAATTTGCCCACAAGGAGGATTATTCTCTAAACTTAATCCAGATGTTGCATATGTTAACATGAAAAAGTTGTTGAAGTCCTTTAAAGCCAATACCCCCAGCCATAGAAGGTTTAGCTACTTTCTGCCAATATGCCCAATGGAGCTACTGTCTTTGTCCAGACAAAAGGAATCTGTTGAAAGCCCTCTAAAGTTGCAATTTAGTGCTTTTCCTGAGGTTGGTCATTTGAAGAATGTTAGAGGGGATAGTAGTGAGGATTCATTTAAGTAGGGTGATTCTACCACCATTAGATAATATGGAAATGGTCCAACATGAGAGATATGAAGTAATTTTATTTTGGACCTTCTCAAATTGAACCTCCTTAGCTCTGCACATAATAAAAGGGACCCCCAAGTATTTGATTGGAAGGTGGCTGCAAGTGAATCCAATGTACTCAGCTATCCACTGTCTGCAGCTGAGAGAAACTCTTTTGTGAAAGATTAGATGACATTTATCATGATTAAAACACATACCTGAATTATCCTGAAAACCTTTAAGACACTTGGTGACCTTCTTGACAGTATTCTTCTGAGATCTTGAGAAAACCATGATGTCATCTGCATAGAGTAAGTAGGAGATAGCCAAATTTGACCTATGATGATATTTAGAATAATTATCAGTGAGAATGCTTTGATTGAGATTTCTGGATAGATAATCAATGACCAAGATGAAAATTGTAGGTGAGAGTGGATCCCCTTGTTTTAGACCTTCGGTTGTAGTAAAGGACCCCCTAAGTTGCCCATTAATAAGAATAGAGAGATGGTTATTAGCAATCCACCTTTGTATAAGGAAGCAGAAATCAACATAAAAGCCTTTGGCAGTCAAAATCTCCATGATAAAGGACCAACTGATGGAGGCATAAGCTTTCCTGATATCTTGTTTGTAAATCAAATTACCCCCCTACAAGTTTTATCCAAATCCAAAACCAAATCCTAAGAAAGAAGGACATTGTCAGATATTGATCTCCCTTTAACAAAGGAAGATTGATTTGGGCAAATTAGTTTGTCCAGATGTGGCTGCAGCCTTTTGACAATAATTTTGCTGATGGCTTTACTAATGAAAGTAGTGAGACAAATAGGTTTGAAATGGTCCCATTTATTCGGAACATCAGCCTTGGGAATCAGCACAAAGCTAGATTCACTGAAATATTGTGGAAGATTATTGCCCTAGAAGAAGCTTTTAATTGCATCAGTAACATCCTTCTTGATGAATTCCCAAGTCTTCTTATAAAAATTAGCATTAAACCCATCAGGGTCAGCAGATTTAGAGATATCAATAGAGCTAATAGCCATTCAAACCTCCTTATCAGTGGGGGGATTAAAAAGCTTAAGATTCATAGTATACAATCTTTCAGCATTAAAATGATTCTTATCTATAGAGGTCCTCTCATTTTCAGTATGCATTAGCAGATGTTTATAATAGGAGACAGCATCTCTAGCAATGGAGTCATTGTCATTTAGCCAAACTCCCTCATTGGATTGTATAGAGTGAATGGTATTACATTTCATTCTATATTTGATATATGCATGATAAAACTTTGTATTTCTGTCACCATTAGTGAAAATGTTAAGAGAGGCCTTCTGTTTAAGGAATATCTCCTGATAATCAATGGCAGTAACTTATTTTGAGCAGTGAGCAACTCCTCCTCAGAAAGTCCATTGTGTACTTGCTTCTCAAGATGCTCCACCTCTTTTTCAGCAATATTTACAGCATTGAAAACATTACTAAAAACCTCCCAATTCCACCTTTTAAGAGGTTTATCAGTTCTGATTTGGAGAAAACAAAGTTTGATCATAGGGTTAGGTTCAGACACCCCACGCCAATTAGAGGTAACAATATGGTTGAACTCTTGATGAGTAGACCACATATTAATGTACCTAGAAGTTGAAGTCTGCCTAGAGCTACTCTGAGAAGTGATAGAAGTCAGTAAAGGTCTATGATCAGAGCCAGCTAGACTTAGGTGAGTAACATAAGTCATCAGAAACTGAGAGTACCAGAGACCATTCACCAAAATTCTATCTAATCTTTCTCAAATGTTTCCCCCTTCCAAGTGGAAGCAAGACCATTAAATCCCAAATGAAACAAGCCTGCATTATGAATATTTTCAGTAAAAGTAGTCCTCCTTGAGAGGTTTGGGGATCTGCCTTCAGATTTCTCAGTAGAGGATCATATGTAGTGGAAGTTTCCTCCCACCAGCCAAGGGTAGTTTATATGTGTGTTGATATTATGAATGCCCTCCTAGAGTTCTTTCCTATCATCCCTCTTGCATCCAGCATAGATGAAAGAGGCCTGCCCCACATGTTCATTGATCAAAAAGGATATGTGCACAAACTGGTTATGATCCACCAAAACCTGCCAAGTGATTTCCTTTCTACAGAAGACCCAAATCTTATTATTTTTATTAGCACAATGAGTAACGACACTAAAGTAATTGATAATTCTTTGAGAGTTTTTCTGAACAATAGGTTCAAAGATAACAATATACCAAAGTTTAACTTTTTTATTCAAATGTAAAATTCTTTTAAGAGAAAGAGGGTGAGCAATACCCTTAATATTCTAGCATAAAATGTTAATCATCTTTGGGGGAGTGGTTAAGTGAAGGTTGTGATCTAGATCGGGTTCTCCCTTAAGTGTTCTTAAGGGAAGACCCAGCTATTCCCTTGGAGGCACTTCCATGTGTCACAGTAGGTGTTCCTTTTTGTAATTTTTGGAGTTCAGTAGATTGTTTCATCTTCTTTTTGGCAGTGTAAATTTGCCAATTTTCCTCTAAAGTATTTTGCAGTTGGATCAATGTTTCAGTCTCAGGAACAATTGGTGTGGGGCAACCCTCATTCTCAGTTTCATCAGACATCACATGATTAGTAGAAGGTGGGGATACAATCTCCACCTTAATAACTTCCTTCCTCATAGGAAGTAAAGGTTTTGAATCAGGGGGATTAGATGTAGTGGAAATAGATCCAAGTGGGTCTCTAATTTCATTTTGTGGCTTGGTAATTTTAGCTATAGCAGCTGGCCTACTAATTTCAGCAGTAGTAGGAACAACCTGCTGACTGGTATTTGAGTTTTTCTTAGGTGGGGATGGAGTCTATAGCTCCTGTCTAAGGTATGCCCAAACATCTTGCAATGCTGACAAAAATAAGGCTTTTGTTCCAACACCACCTCGTGAAAAAAACCAATTTCTTCAGTCCCTATCCAAACACTTTTCAGCTCTGGGAGAGTGATATCCCTCTCAATAAGTATTCTAGCACAGGATGGTCTGGATTTGTTGTAAGTAGGTGTTTCCACCTTAAGTTGGGTGCCCAAAGCTCTGCCAATATTAAAAAAAGCATTGATGTTAAGGAATTAAAGGGGTAGCCCAGGGAATTTAAAACAAAGAGGGACCACAGGAGGGTCCTTGCTAGGGTCAAATCTTGGGGTCCATTTGAGGACTTTCATTGAAGTTCCAGCAATCATAATAAACTATTTTAGAAGCAATCTGGCATAGTCCTCCTCTACAGATAGTTGTATAAGCAGGTGTCTCCCATCTAGCAAACCCACTTTCCATTCCCCAATGAAATTCAAGGATTCAAAAGAGTTCCTTACTAGTTCCATTTTGAGATGGTCCAAAATGAACTTACCCACTAAGGTGAACTGTATCTCCTCATTTAGTGTTCTCATGTCTTGTTCAGAGAAGAAAATGGCTAGTTCCCCCTCTTTTTCCATTAAAGGGTGAATAAATGGGCATATTCCCTTTCTAGCAGTAGCATCATGCAATTTTTGAGAGCACACCAAGTGTTCAGGGTCCTTGAGAGTATCATTTGCTTTCCCTACCACTCTTGCATAAGTGGCTTTAGTCCACTGTTCATTTGTGTTCACATCAATGGGGAGGCCATTGAAGCAGAGAACATCTCAAATAATCCAGAACTTGTGCAATGTAACAGTAACTAAATTCAAACTTCTTTAGGGACCTGAGAAAGGAAAACCAATCTCAAGAGAGTTCTCCTTTAAAAAACAAAGCCAGTAAAACCAGAAGCACCCACCTTGCTCCGCCAGCCTACACCAGGGAGTCATCAAAGCTCTAGAAACCTTAGTAGAGCTCCTTTCCCAGCCACGATATATATATATATATATATATATATATTATATTTAGATGAAAGATATAGAGATATATATAATCAAAAGTGTATGGAAGCCCTGAAGCGCCACTTTATAGAGAGTTGGCACACGAAGTGCCACACTTGGAACTTGAAGTGCCACTATACAGAGAGCTGGAACCTGAAGCATTTGAGCCCAAAAATAATGTGGACTTAAGTAACTTGGCACTTGAAGTGTCAGAGACAGTACTTGATGAATTAATGCGGTTCAAGATGAATTTTGCTTGACTTTTGAAGGCTCTAAATGTTTCAAATACCCTTATGGAGTGATCCATTGCATCTATAAACTTTGTAAGGTTCTCTAATGAAGGGATATGTCTCTTCAATCAATGGACATGTCTTTTGGAATTCAAAAGGTTTGAATTTTGGAGGGAATTTTGAATTTTTTTTGGAAGGGAGGCAATACTAGTTAAAAGGAGAGGGGTCTAAGGCATGAGTGTGGTGTGGGAATAAAGAGGGTGGCATATAGAGAAGTTTGGTGGAGGGAGAGAGTCAAGGACTTGGAAATTTTCTTCAAGGGTCGTAAGAGGAGAGGAAAGAGTTAGATTTCTTCTTCATTACATTTCCTAGAGAGAATTGAGAGTGCCTTGAAAGATGCAAAGTGCTTAAAGATAACTTCTGGGGATTTTCTTGGAAAGGATTGTAAGATAAGTTTTGTCTTTTGTTTCATTATTTTGTAAACTTATTTTTATATATGAAATCCGTGTTTCGTAGTTTCCTTTTCAAGAATTCTGAGTAGTCTTCTTTATCCTTCTCCGTACTCTGAGATATGATTTTGTGAAGAATTGATTTTGTTTTATACGGTTTTAAATATAAAAAATTTGTGATGATTTGAACTTCGATCTTCATTTACTTTTTGATCTGGCCAATTGAAATTTTCAAATGTGTTGAGAAACATAAGATCCAAAAGGGTTATAATTTCTACAACATTATGATAGTCACATTCAACTCCATGGGTGAGGATGTTATCCATGGGGTTGAATGTAAATAAATAAGGAAATATACTTTGTTGGAAGTAGAATTTGATATTTTAAGGTGACAGATTAAAATCCTCAATTTGGTCCAGTTGATTGTAAACTAATGCTAGTTTTTAGCCCTCAGGCGAGAGAGAAGTGGGAGCTCTAAAGTGAAAGTCAGTATCCTCTCAACCTAACCATAGAATTAGGGACCAAACTCTGGATTAGTCAATATTTTTTATGCACTTTAAAGAGGGTAAACAATATGATTGCTCCTATTTGACATAATACAATTATATATATATATATATATATATATATATATATACATATAATTTTTATTTCTTCATAATCCATATACTCATTGTAAAGGGGAAGGATGCTTTCTTTGAAGTTTAGCCATTAGTTTGGTTAACTTAGTTCTTTTAACTGCATTTAATTTAACATACACTCAATTACTTTAGATTTAAATTTCTTACTTAAGTTTTGTTGTTTGAATTGTGTTTTACATTATAGTCATAAGAATTTATTCATAAACTTTTCCAACTTCCCTGTGGGATCAATATCTAGGACTCCATTGGAGCCCTTTATTACTTGAGTGATACATACACTTGTGTTATTATTTCGTGTTTAGCATTTTAAATATTTTAAAAGAAAAAAATTATTTTTACTAAAGTTATTTTTATTAGGATTAAATTGCATATTTATTATAAGTGATGTTGTATGTGTTTTGTAATATTGGAAAATATTTTCAAAAATAATACAACAAAAACTCCCGCATCAAGTTCTTGGTGTCGTTGCCGGGGAAGTAACGAAAAGTAACGATAAATTATGTTATAATTTAAAACATTTTATTTGAACTAAAAAAGTGATTGTAGTTTAATTTGAATATTTTCATATTTTAGTGTGTGTGTTTACTTTAATTGCTTACTGTGTTTGTTTATGCTTAGTTTAAAATTTGAAAATTTAGTACCTTACAATTCAGAGTTAGAAAGAAGAATTAGAAAATTTTGAAAACAACAAAAAGAAAATAATTATTGTAGAATAGCTTGCAACTCAAGTAATTCTAGAAATGAACATCATCCGAGATCTTTAAGAGATTATGCTAATCCTACAGTAGATAAAATTTATTTGATTATACAAAACTCTCTTGTAGTTCCCAATTAATTTGAGCTTAAACCTGTTATTATCCAAATGGTACAAAACAATCATTTTTGGGAAACACCTACTGAAGATCCTAACTTACACTTTGCTAGTTTTCTAGAATTGTGTGCTATATTTAAATATGATGGAGTGTCAACTGATGATGTCAGACTTAGAGTTTTTCCTTTTTCAACAAGGCAAAAAACTAAGATGTGGTTAAACTCGTTAGCACCTGGATCCATAAGAACTAGGGGAAACTTATTACAAAAAATTTTATCTAAATATCACCCACCAACAAAAAGTGCTAAGCTTAGAAATAATATTACATCTTTTTGTCAGTTTGAAGGAGAATTAATTCATGAAGCCTAGGAAAGATTTAAAGAACTCCTTAGTAAGTGTTCACACCATGCGTTGCCAGTTTGGTAAATAATTCAAACTTCTATAATGAGTTGGTTAGATCTCTTAGATTGATAATTGATGCTGCTATTGGTGGATTATTAATCTCAAAACTATTAGATGAAGCATATTCTTTAACTGAAGAGATGGCTACTAATAATTTTCATTGTCCCTCTGAAAGGATAAATTCAAAAAGAGTAGCTAGTATTCATGATTCTGATGCAATATCTATATTGGCTGTCTAAATAGCTGCTATATCGAAGAAGATAGATCAATATGGGATGGATTATTCTCAAACACCACCTGCGCTTGAGGAAAACTCATTAGGACAAATGATAGAATCTCAATTTTCTTGTGAGACTTTAAATGCAATAAATAATTGTTCTAACAATCCTTATGCCAAATATTATAATCCTAGGTGGAAAAATCATCCAAATACTAGTTAGCATATTATAACTCTAATGCTGCAAATCCACAATTGGTGAACAATGCTGTGAACCCATTTGGAAACTCCAACAATCAAGGAAATCCAACTTATAAACCTTATTACCATCAAGGTTTTAATAGTAATTTATAGTGTAAGTAGAAGAAACTATCAATGGAAGAGTTAATATTGTGAATGGAAAATCAATTACAAAGTCAAGGAGCTATAATTAGAAACATGGAAAATCAGTTAGGATGTATTGTTACTGCACTTAGCAATAGACCTATAGGAATGTTGCCTACTAATGTTCAAGTAAATCTTAAAGATCAGAACAAAGAGCAAATTGAGGCTATTTAGCTGAGAAGTGGAAAAGAATTGGAAACAAACGTTCAAATGAAGTTTATGTTGAAAAAGATGAGGTGGAAAATGAAAATTTTGTTGAAGATTTTTTTTTGAATCAGAATGTCCTATCAAACCAATGAAATTTACTATAAAAAACCACCACCTCCATTTACTTAAAGATTGAAGAAGAAAAACCAAGATAAATAATTTTTAAAATTCTTGGAGATATTGAAAAAATTAACTATAAACATTCCATTTGTTGAAGTCTTGGAACAAATACCAAGCTATGTAAATTTTATGAAGGATATACTAAACAAGAAAAGGAAGTTTGTAGATAATGAAACTACTGCATTTAGTGATGAGTGTAGCGCTATAATTCAGGAAAAGCTGCCTGAAAAACTTAAAGATCCTGGTAGGTTTTTTAGAAATGCTTTATGTGTTTTAGGAGCTAATATTAATTATATGTATATATCAATTTTCAGAAGGTTAGGTTTATGAGACAATTCACCTACAAATGTAACTCTTCAATTAGATGATTGTTCGATTACCTACCCTAAAGGAGTTATAGAATATTTATTGGTAAAGGTTAATAAATTTATCTTTCTTATAGATTTTATTGTATTAGATATGGAGGAAGATAACAAAATTCTTATCATTTTAGGAAGTCCATTTCTTGCCACTGGAAGATCTTTGATAGATTGCAGAAAGGAGAATTAACTATGAGAGTTAGTTATCAAGAGGTTGCACTTAATATTGCAAAATTAATGAGGTACCCTACAAAAGAGTGAGATATTGAATGCTTCATAGTGGATAATAATGAATATTTAAACCATAAATATTTCACAAAGACATTTTAAAAGAAAATTGAAAAAGAATATTTAGAATATGAAGATGAGGATAAAATTTAAGATGAATCTACGGAAGTGAGTAATGAAGACTTGGATTATGTTGAAGAAAAAATTGAAATGTTAGATAGTACAGATAATAATAAAAGTTTGATTTCATCTATTGAGAAACCTCCTGAACTAGAAATGAAAACACTTCCTACACATTTAAAGTATGCATTTTAGAAGATTTATCCATATTACCTGTTATAGTTTCCTCAAAATTAACTGATATGCAGGAACAAAATTTGTTGGAAACTTGAGAAGATATAAGAAACACTTTGGATGGACATTAGCTGATATTAAAGGAATCAGTCCTTCAATTTGTATGCATAGATTTTTATTGAAAGATTGTCATGAACCAAGAGTTGATCCTCAAAAGAGATTGAACCAAATGATGAAAGAAGTTGTCAAGAAAGAGATTTTAAAAAGGTTAAATGCTGGAATAATATATCCTATTTCAGATAGTGATTGGGCGAGTCCAATTCACTATGTTCTAAAGAAAGGAGGTGCAATTGTTGTGACAAATGAGAATAATGAATTAATACCAACAAGAAAAGTCACTTGATGACAAATCTGCATAGATTATAGAAAGTAAAATTCGACCACAAGGAAGGATCACTTTCCTTTACCCTTTTTGAACCATATGTTTGATAGACTAGTTGGGCACATATATTTTTGCTTTCTAGATGGATATACAAGTTACCTTCAAATACATATTGCTTCAGAGGATTAAGAGAAAATAATGTTTACTAGTCCTTATGGAACTTTTGCTTTTCGGTGAATGCCCTTTGGATTATGTAATGCACCTGCAACATTTCAAAGATGTATGATGTCAATTTTTAATAATTTAATTGAAAAAAGTATCAAAGTCTTTAAGTATGATTTTTTTGTGTTTGGAACTTCATTTGAAACATGTCTAAATCATTTAGAGAAAGTTCTAGAACGATGTAAAAAAGACAGATCTAGTGTTAAACTGGCAAAAATGTTATATTATGGTTGCAGGAGGAATTGTACTTGGGCATAAAATTTCAAAAAATGACATGAATTAGATTCTACAAAAATATAGGTTATATCTAACCTAACACCACCTACTACTGTAAGAGGAGTTAGGAGCTTTTTATGACATGCTGGATTTTACAGGCGATATATTATAGATTTTTTAAAAATTACAAAGCCTTTTTGTCAAGTTCTAGAAAAAGATACAAAATTTGATTTCAACCAATTGTGTTTTAAAGCCTTTGAAACATTGAAGGACAAATTAATCATTCCTCCTATAATTGTTTCACCTGATTAGGAGAAACCTTTTGAACTAATGTGTGATGTAAGTGATTTTGCGATTGGAGTTGTTTTAGTGCAAAGATATAAAAAGAATTTTAAAGTTATATACTATGCTAGTAAAAATCTTAATAATGCTCAAATTAATTACTGTGCTACTGAAAGAGAGTAATTATCAATTGTTTATGCTTTTGATAAGTTTAGATCATATCTAATTTGAGCTAAATGTGTTGTGCATACTGACCACTCATATATTAAATATCTAATACAAAAGAAGGATGTGAAATTTATATCATTTAGATGGGTACTTCTGATGCAATAATTTGATTTTATGGTAGTCAATAGGAAAGGAACTGATAATAAAATTGTTGATCATCTATCTAGGATGGAACAGGAAGAAACACTTGATTTAGAAAAATAAATTAATGAAAATTTTCTTGATGAATGACTTTATACTGTTAAATGATGGGAATTACCATAGTTTGCTGATATTGTAAACTATGTTGTTAGTGGTATTTTATCATATGGATTAAAAAAACAACAAGAAAAGATATTCATCAATGATGCAAAATTTTACTTTTGGGATGACCCATATTTATACAAACAATGCAAAGATTTAGTTACGAAAAGATGTGTGCTTTATAAATAAAGTCAAGAAATTCTCCAATAATGTCATGTTTCTAAATTTAAAGGTCATTTTAGGAATGATAGAACTTTTCATACAACTTTACAATCTAAATTTTTTGGCCTAATCTAGTTATAGTGTTAATATATATATATAAAAACATATGGTCGGTGTCAGAGAGTAGGTAATATTTCAAAAAAAATTAAATGCCTCAAAATTTTAATTTGAAAGTTGAATTTTTTATGCATGGGAATTGGATTTTGTGCGACCATTTATAACTTAATTTGGAAATGTATATATATTGATTGCAAAGGATTATGTGTGAAAATGGATTAAAGCAATTGCCTTACCTCGATGTGATGCTAAGAGTGTTTCAAAATTTTTAATCAAAAGTATTTTTACAAGATATGAAATGCAGTGAATAATCATTACAGATGGAAGATCTCATTTTAGGAATGCATAAATTACAAAGTTGATGGAAAAATATAATATTATGCATAGGATTGCAACTGCTTATCATCCCAAGAGTAATGGTTTAGCAAAAGTATCTAATCGTGAAATTAAAAGAATTTTGGAAAAAAAATTATGAATCCTAATAAAATGGATTTGTCTGCTAGATTAGATACTACATTATGGGCTTACAGGACAGCTTATAAGACATCTATAGGAATTCCCTTGTGTAGATTAGTTTTTGACAAGACTTATCACTTACTAGTAGAATTGGAGCATAAAGCCTATTGGGCTATTATGGTGTTCAATTTCAATTTAAGAGATGTTGGTGAGAAAAAATTATTGCAATTGAATGAGCTTGAAGAAATTAGGAAAGGATCTTATGATAATGCTAGTATTTTTAAGGAGAAAAAAGAATGACATGATCAGAAGATAATAAAAAAAGAATTTAAGCCTAAACAAAAACTTTTATTATATAATACAAGATTGAAAATTTTTCCTGGAAAACTGAAGTCTAGGTGGATAGGGTCATTCACAATTGTAAAAGTTTATCCATGTGGAGCTATTAATATTGAAGATCTGAAGACTCAAAAGATATTTAAAGTGAACAGGCATAGACTAAAACAATATTTTGATGGTCAAAGACTAGTTTTTAAAGAGATTTTAATTTTGTTTCACCCAAAGTAAAGACTAGGAATGTTGGGCTGACGACATTAAACCAAACGCTTTGTGGGAGACAACCCATATTTATCGCTGTTTATTTTTCTTATTTATTTTATTGGAGTGTTATATATATATATATATATATATATATATATATATATATATATATATATATATATATATATATATATATATATATATATATATATATATATATATATATATATATATATATATATATATCTATAAGGATGTGTGGCCTCTAGCTTCTCTAGTGCTCTACTAGGGTTTCGACAGAATGGTTCTAGATGTTGCTGATCGCCTAATCTGAGCTACCTTCTCAAGTTTAAATAAATTTTTCTTCTCTCATTACTGGTTTCTTCAATTCTTGCTTTTCTCTAGCTCTTTACTCTTTCCCGGGCATCTGGTTTTTTCAAATTACTACTGTTCCATTGCTTAGCTCCACTATTGTTGTTTTGGTTTTGTTTGGTTACTTGGGGTTAGTCTTTGCTGGTTCTTTTGCTTACTCTACTGCTCCATCAGCTACTCTATTGCCCAGCATTGATAGCTCCACTTGTTACTTCGACTCTTTAATATTTTCTGTGCTGTGGGGGTTTTTTGAGTGATGATTGACCCTAATGTTAATGATCTTGCCACTAATATTCAGTGGACTAAGGTCACATTTGCTGACATTGTTGGAAAATGTTTTGAAAGTGTTCAAAATCCAGATGACTTGGCATTCGCTCAAGAGTACCATGAGGGAAATGATCCTCTTTTCAAACCTATATGTTTTGGTTTTGTTTGGTTACTTGGGGTTAGTCTTTGTTGGTTCTTTTGTTTGGTTCTTGATGGAAGGCACATTCTCATCAATCATACAAGGGAAGAAGACTATGCTAGAATATTCTCAAAAAAATTCATATTGATTGAAGTTATCTCAATGAAGCTATTAAAATGGACACCAGATTTTGACCCTAGTAAAGAATTGCCAATTTTCCCCATTTGGTTTAAGTTGCCTGTACTTAAACTACACTTCTTCAACCATAAGGTTCTTTTCAACATTGGCAAAGCTTTGGGAAGGCCATTGAAGTTGGATGCCCCAACCTTCAATTTATCCAGACCCTCAGTTGCTAGAATCCTGATTGAAAGAGACATTACCTTACCAGCTGTGGAGGAAATTTGGTTAGGTACTTAGCACAATGGATATTGGCAGAAAATCATAGCTGAACAAAAGAACTATTACTGCCATAATTGCAAAATGTTTGGCCATACTTATGAGAAGTACTTTTGACTTCATCCCAATCTTAGAAGAAGGATAGCTAGACCTAATTCTGAGGGATTAGATGCACAAGAAATTGAGATGCCAGCTGATGATAGAACTGCATCCCAAAATTCTGAAGTTCCAAGGGCAAGGACTCAGGAGGCCACTTTACAGGAGTTGGTTGTGTGATGTTAATACTTATAATTCTATGCAAAATGTTCCACAACCTTAGACTGAGCAGCCTCACCATATCCCAGAATCAACTCAAATTGAACAATTCCAGTGTACAGCACTTCAAACACCTTCTGTTGAACAAAGGGAAACTGTCATTGATATTCTAGAGGATGATCCTTTGCTATAATAAATGGCCAAAAATTTAGAAGAGGGATGGAAAATTCAGAAATCAAAAGAGAAGAAAATTCCCTTGGAACTAAAGAATCTCCTTCCTTTTTCTTCATCTTTGGAGGAAGACCTCCCTCTCACTTCTAGCATTGTTAGGACTAGGAGGAGAGGAAAGTCCACCTCAATTGGTTAATGAATTTAATCTGTTGGAATGTTAGGAGATTAGCACATCCTGGATCCCTTAATAGAATTTTGGCTCTTAATAGTATGTATAAACCTTGTATCATTACAATATTTGAACCTATGACATCAAAACATGTCAACAAAATTGTGAGGAAGTTCCCTGAATTTCAGCTATTTGCTAACACTAACAGTAAAATTTGGCTATTTTGCAGGCAGGAGATTCATCGTACTGTTCTCAAAGAGGGAGACCAATTTATTCACATGAAGATTAACTTAAATAGCTATAATGGCTTTGCTACTTTTATATATGCTGGCTGCACTTCCACTGCTAGACAAGAACTCTGGCAACAGTTACAAGATTTCAACAATTCTATAAGGGATTTCTGGTTGGTTCAGGGTGATTTTAATTGGCTCTCTTCACCTAATGAGAAGAAGGGTGGGAGATCTCCTAATATCAACCTTATGAACTTTTTCAATGACAATATCCAATCTGCTAAACTACATGATTTGGGATTTACTGGTCCTAAGTACACATGGAGAAGGGGGAGGATATCGGAGAGGCTGGATAGAGTTTTGGTGAATGACATTTGGTTTAGAGATTTCCTTCACACATTTGTCCAGCACCTGGCTATGAGTGGGTCTGAACATAGACCTTTACTAATTCATATATCAACCAACACTACTAAAAGTAAAGCCAACTTCAGATATCTAAAAATGTGGTCCATGCATGGTGATTTTTTAAATCAAGTCTCTTTGGCTTGGGCTGATGTTCACCATCACATTCCTGGTATCAAACTATGGCTCTTACATAAAAAAGTCAGTAAGCATCTTTCTAAATGGATTTGAGAAGTGGTGGGGGAACATTGATAACAAGGTTCTAGAGGCTGAAAAGAAGGTATTGCACTTAGAACAACTCATGACCTTTGGTCATGGGTCTGATATTGAGCTTCAATCTGCTAATGAACACCTGTTGGATGCCATCAATATCCAAGAGGATTTCTATGCTCAAAAGGTCAATAGAATGAAATTTTGTGATGGAGATAGAAATTTTAAATATTACCATGCCTGCATCAATTATAGGAGGAAATGCAACACTATTCATAAAATCATTACACAGGAGGGTCAATTGATTACAACTGCTGATAGTATAGCTTTGAATGCTGTTCAGTATTTTCAAGAAATTTTCAAACAACCTCCTATCCCCCAACCTCTCATTCAATTCACATTATTTGAAAAGGAAGGGGAGTTCACTCAAAGCCTATCTCTCACTGACATTTCTGATGAAAAGGAAATATGGTAAGCACTCAATTCTATTGACAGTACAAAGGTTGTTGGACCAGATGGGTTCACAACAGACTTCTATAAAAAGGCCTGGCTGATTGTGAAGGGAGATGTTATTGCAACAGTCCAAAGTTTCTTCATAGGTGCAGATCTCCCCAAATACTTCTCCTCCTCTACTATTACTTTGGTTCCCAAAGAGAAAACTCCTCACAAATGGGAAAATTTTAGAACTATTAGCCTTACTTCTATTATTTCAAAGATTATAAGCAAAGTTTTGGTCCATAGATTACAACCTCATTTGAATCAAATTATCTGCAGGAATCAGACAACCTTTATAAAGGGTAGAAGCACTGTAGATAATGTTCTTTTGGCCCAAGAGTTGGTATTAGATCTGGACAGAATCACTAGATGAGGGAATTTAATTCTCAAGTTGGATATAAAAAAAGCTTATGACACAATCAGTTGGAACTTTATTGAACAAGTTCTCATTTCTAGAGGTTTTTCCCTTTCTTTTGTCTCTTTAATCAATAGATGGCTGGGAAATAATTTTCATTAAGTCTTTATTAATGGAACTTCACATGGGTTTTTTAGTGCATCCAGAGGTATTAAACAAGGTGACCCACTCTCCCCTACCATATTTATTTTGGTTTTTGACTACTTATCTAGAGTTTTGAATGATATGGCATCAAGGAAACCCCACTCCCTATATAGTCATAGATCTTCCATCTTAATTAACCATTTGGAATTTGCTGATGATATTATTATCTTTTCCAAAGCTTCCAAACCTGCTGTTAGATTTTTCATGCAGTGCTTGGAGAATTTCCAGGATGTTTCTGGAATGAAGTTGAATGGCCAGAAGTGCATTTCTGTTTTCAGCAAACAATGCAAGAGTGAGTTTAAGAATTGGGTTTCTAACTTCCCTGGCTTTATCAACAGCCAACTTCCTGGGGGAAGGATAACCCCGCTGAAATGTGTTCTATCTGCCATTCCATCTTATCTTCTGCAAATGAATGTTATGAAAAAGGCTACTCAAAGATTATTGGAAGGTATGTTCAATAGATTTTTTTGGGCTGGTCAAAGGAAACAAAAACACTGGATTAATTGGGCTAAGGTTTGTAAACCTTTATTGGAAGGAGGGTTAAGCTTCAAGTCCTTTCCTCAAATAATGCACACTAAACTTTGTAAACTCTGGATTAAATTCGGATCCCAGGCCTCCCTTTGGGCTGAATTCTTATGGGGTGAATACTGTAAGTAGCAACATCCTACCTAATTATCTGTGGAATTGGGGGACTCTTCTATTTGGAAAAAGATGTTACAGATTAGAGAGGATGTTGAACAAATGTTTGTCTGGGAGATTGGTGATGGTTTGGTAAACATGTAGTGGGATAATTGGTCTTTGGAAGCCAGGCTGCTTCTAGATCAAAATGCTCTAGCCTTCCTCAAGAGTGTGAAGGATCTTTGGGAGCATGATAATTCGAATCTTAATCCTATCCTTCCATTCTGCAAACCCTCTGAAATTTCAAATATTCTGAAACTCTCTATTAAACATCGGAAAAAGGACAGATTTGTAATAAAAAAGAACATACCTCCACCTCCCCTCCCCATCAGGTGGTGGACTCCACCTCCCCCTCCTCATCAGGTGGTGGAGTGGGGTCATATAATTTGGAACAAATTTCTTACTCCTTCCATGTCCTTTTTCATTTAGAGACTCTTCTCAAAGCTGATTCCCACTGATGATATCTTAAAATTGAAGGGTCTAAGAGGACCATCTAGATGTATTTTTTGTCTGACTGAGGAGAAAACTCTTGCCCATCTTTTCTTTACTTGCTCTTGGGTACAAAAAATTTGGACTATTGTGCTAAAAAAGCTGAATGTTCCTACAATGAATCTTTCATGGGATGGTTTCTATAATTGCTGGTCTGATTGGAGGGGTACAAAACTTCAAGATATCCCTAATATTGTGGCTTGGTTTGTTTGGATGGCTAGAAATCATTTGAAGTATGAAGCTACTCCTTTAGAGCCTGCTTAAAGTTTGGAGCTGGCCCCCTCTTCTAAACCTTCTATTACTAAAGTTTTGAAAATTAGATGGTCTCTTCCTTAGTATGGCTGTATAAAAGTTAATACAGATGGTAGCTACAAATCACATTATGCAGGTATTGGTGGTGTCTTCAGGAATCATGAGGGTTGGTGCATTTTATATTTTCAATCTCCTGTTATGGCTGTTGATCCTCTTGAGACTGAATGTCAAGCTATTTTTTGGGCTCTCTACTTTGTTAGAACCTACAACTTTAACCAGCTGTGGGTTGAATCTGATTCATTGCTTTCTGTGAAACTTAATCTGCTGGATTTCTAGGATTCATCTTTTGCTGAAAACTTACTCAATAATTTTTACTCACATACATTGAGAAGGTAATAGACCATCCAATTGGCTGGCTGGAAAGTGTCTTCACACTGAAATCCCATTGGTTAGCAAGAAGATTCTTCCCTCACTGGCATTCCTATTGTCCAGTGATCTTCTGTCTCTTCTCTACATTAGATAGCTTCATTTTTGATGTTTTGAGAGGTGGCCTCCTTTTATAGGCCCTCTTCCCCTTTTGTGTACCATGTTTTTTATTATCAACGAATTGGAGCATGGCTACTTATACAATATATATATATATATATATATATATTTATATCTATGTATTCGTAGTTTTATGGATTCTGTGTATTTGAGAAACTTGAAATTGAGAAAAAATTTAAAAACATCTTTATTTGCTCAATTTTATGGAAGAATTGAGAATTAATTTGATTTAAAAAAATGGTGTGAATTTTGGAACTAGCGCCTGAGGTTCCACTTTCAAGAGAGCTAGCACCTGATGTGCCAAAATTGAGGTCTGAGGTGTTGCGATAACAAAAATGAATTAAAACTTTCAAAGGCAGTTTTTGGCATGTTTTGGCTCGTTGTCTTCCTAATTTCTCCCAAAAAACTGATTCCTATAACTATTTAGTGCGGAAAATGAGAGAAGAGTAAATATTTAGCATATCCAATGGCTTTCCACTGTAAAAATACTGCGAGATATGAAATTTTCAACTGAAGGAAGTTCGTTAGTTTTGATTTGCAGAAATTATATGATCAAGTTCTTGTAAAGAAGAGGCTAATCAAGGAAAGGGGATTTATGAATCGAGGATTCAACACACCAAATACTTGATGGGAGGAGATTATTGCACAGAGACATTGGGAAGTGCTTTGCGATACCACTGCCACCGTAGTTGTCCCTGTGGTGAAAGAGTTTTATGAAAATCTTCGTGAAATCAACCAAGAAATTCACTACATGCAAGGCAGGTGTGTGTAATTCACTCCTTCAAGAATAAATGATATGGTTATGATAGAAAGTATACCTATTTTCCCCTACACAAATTTTGTCCCTACAAAAGAAAATATGAATGAACTCCATCGATTTCTTACTAATGAAGATGCAAATTGGGAGACCCGGGATAATGGAAATGTAAGTATTTTTTCATCATTTTTGAATCCTACATCTAAGGCGTGGCATTTCTTTATTGGATCAAAATTACTTCCTACTACAAAAATCAATAAAGTGACGAAGTAGAGTGCTATTTTAAATTACTGTATTCAAACTAGAAAAACTATTGATGTTTGTGCAACAATTGTGAAATCTACTACTGGACTAGGACATCCATCTACTATTTTCCTATTGTACAGTCAATCACAAGTGCCTTATGGGCTTCTTCCTTGGATGCTTATGGACCCAGAAGTTTGTTACAATTGCGTAGGAAAGGAGGATGAGAATGATATGAATATATTGGTGGATCAATCATCCAAGAATTCATCACCTATTAAGCCTTACTTCAGTTTGAATGTACTTTTGAAAAGGATGAAGAAGATAGAGAAAGAGGTTCATAACCTTATACATTCAATTAGGAATATTTATTAAATGATGGATCATTTAGATTGGAGTATGAAAGATCATTTTGAAATATTGGATGTATTGAAGATAGTTTGGTGTGTATGCTCAATAAACATGCTTGGATTGAGGAACATTCGACAGATTAATTTCTTTATCAACCTTTCTATACTTTTTACGTGCACTACTGATCCCAGATTACTGCTTATATGCAACAGTATAACAATAATTTTGATTATATTTTTCACTTATATTTTCTTATTTTGCAATAAAACCAAAAACTTGATCCTGAAGAAAATTAAGAATTTAACTTTTAATTTATATATACTGGGATACTATGCAAGTATACATATCGTTATCAAGTAATATATGACTTTTTTATTAAGACGTGAATATCGAACCCACAAAGAGATTATGCAATATGAAATTTTAGAAACTTTCTATTTTTAAAAAGACAATTATTTAAACTAAAGATGATTCTTCTAATAATAAAAATTTAAATATTTTTGATATTGTCAATATTTTGATAGAACAATAACAATTTAAAAAGATAACTAGAGTATTTGCAGAAGAAAAGCACTAAAGATGAAAAACATCTTTCTTCTTATCATGAATCAGTAATAAGTAATAGAAATTTTGTTGTGGAAGTATGCAAATTGTGTTGTGCCAAATAGGAGGAATAATAATTTTTACCCTTATTAGAGATGCTATAAAGAACATTGGCTAATTTAAACTTTGAATTGTTCTGAAGACCAGTTAGGAAGGGAAGATACTAGCTCTCACTCTAGATTTCCCTCAGTTCCTTCCACCTGGGGTTAACATTCTTGTATCAGAACCTAAAACAATAAACAAATTTGGGGGATTTAACCTGTCACTTTAAAGTTCTCTAACTCTACACCCTTCAATGAATATTTCCCTATTTATTTGCACTCAATCATATGAACTACATTCTTATTCATATAACCTCATGTGATTCTTTCCAATTGTTGACTAAGACAATACCAACCCGGTTCTTACATGTTCTCACAATAAATTTTAACATCTTGATTGGCCAAATCAAGAAGTAAATGAAGTGCATGGATTTAAATCATCACAACTTCTTCCAACATTAAAGATCAATACTCTCCACAACTTCCACCCAACACTTAATTACTTATCATTTTAAGAAGAAAGATAAGGAAAACTACTCAGAATCAATGGAGAAAACAAAACCACACTTTAGTTTAAAAGTAAAAATCATTATCTAACCAACAACAAGTCTCAATTAAAACCAAAAGTAGTTTAAAACAAAAGATAAAACCTTATCTCAAGTCCTCCACCAAAGTCTTGAGTTCCTTTGAATCTCTTCTCTTTTACAACACCTTCAATATAAAAACTAAAATAAAAAGCATAAAATAAATATGTGGTGCTTGGAAATCTCTCCTAATTAAATTTCCAATTCATGAACTTTCATAACTTTCTCTTTTCAAGCACACTTACAAAGTCTCAATCTTCATTCTTTTATAAATCTCTAAAAGGTGTCTTGGTATCTCTTCAAAATATGTCTTGATTCGATGTATTTCTCCAAGAGATGCCTCATTTTGCAATAATTTTCATCCATGGTGGTTGTAACCACCTATTAAGCAATGAGTGCCTCAAAAACCTCTTCAAAATTTGCAAAAACTGAATTTACTCATCCAATAACTGCCACTGGCGCTTAAGCGCGGGGCCTCTGGCGCTTAAGCGTGGCCTTCTCTATTTAACCGACGCTTAAGCGTCAAATTTGACCCTTAGGCGCTAAAACACTCTTGCCCAATTTTCACCTATTTGCTCTAAATTTGATTCTTTTTCACTCCTTTAAGCATTTTTCATATTTTGATCTGTATCTGAAAGAAAAACATATAAATACCTTCCATTAAAGCACAATATCTCAAAAATAGGTATAGAAATGAGTCTAAAAATACTATATATTTTAGGTGTATCAAAATCCCCCATACTTAAAATGTTACTTCTCCTCAAGTGACACTTCAATCTTTAAAAACTAAATAAGTATGATATGTATATGAGTTTCTTTAGGAGTTACTAAAATTTAAATTTTGAAATATAGTAGTCCAATTTAGAAAAAATATTCAGTAGTTGAGAGGAACTTAAAGTTTAGAAATCCTTAATGTTAAGAAAGATGAAAATATGAGTTCCTATCTAATTCAGAAATATTGTAGATTTTCCAAATTTAGAATTTAGTCCTTTTATTTTCTCAACTTAAAATTTTTTATTTTAAATAATTTTACTTACTATATTATATCTCTAAGTTTAAGAGTTTCTCAAGTCTTATACTTTAAAAAGATCAAATGTGGAACCAATTTTTTATCAAACACTAATCCTTAAGCTTCTCCTCCCTAACTTATTCTCTTTTTCTTCTCTTTTTTTTTTCTCTCTATTTTTTTTTCTTTTCTTTTCAGGCAAGGATTACTATGTCTGGACAGGCCTTTAATGATTTCGAATTCCACTTCTCCTTTCCTAAAGTAAATTCTTGATATAAGTTTTTACTTATAAATATAATAATAGTTTTGAAAATTATTTTAATAAAAGAAATTTAAGTATGAAAAATAAAAGTCTAAATTATCTAAATTTTTCAAAAATACAATTTTTCTTACTAAAGATAGTTACGCTATATTAAACATTTTCTACAATAAGAACTTTTAACTTAAAATTTTTCTTCATTACTAAAACATTTCAACTAAATTTTCTTACTCATTTCTATAATCAAAATTTACTTCCCTAATATAACTTCATATACATAATATTTTTTTTTTTTCAAATTAAATTCACTTGTAATACATTTGACAACTAATAAAATTCTAGTTTTGAAAATATTTTTTATCCCCCCCCAAACTTAAATTTTTAATAGATTAAACATTTTAGCATCAGATATATATAAGCCAGAATGAAAATTTAAAATAACATGCTAACAAGAATTTTTAAAGCCTAATGATACAAGTAGAAAAACTAAAAACAGGAGTAAAATTAGTTTTGTTCAAATTTTCTAATATTGTCATTTCAATTTAACATGTAGAGATTTAATAGACTTCTAAGCAGTGGGTATAAACATAAAAGCAAACTAACACACTAACTTTGACTTCACAATCTCAACATAAAAACAAACACACAAACATGATAAAAGAAATATATAGGGTAGTAGTTTCTAAAATTTAAATTTAAGATCTATGTTAGCAAAATTTTTAATCTTTTTAAAAGACATAGAATTAAGTAAAGTTCTAAACTTACTAAATCACAAAACTCACAACAGTTACTACCCTAGAACTTACAAATAAAATATTAACTACTTAAATATTACAACAACAATAAAACATCAAAGTCTAAATCATAATACTAGTCCAAATCAACACACAGATGCAATTGTAGCAATACCTGACCACATAGTCCTTAACATAAAAATAAATAACACAACACAAATCACAAGTCCTAACCCATAGTCTAACACATATTACAGACTTAGAAATAAATCAGTCCTCCTCCTCATCATCTTCAGAATCACAGCTATTCCAGACATTTATAGATTCATAATTAGGGTATCTAGGATATGGAGGAAATTGTACTCTTAGGTCACCTCTAATTAGGCTCTCCAGAAACGAGTGGAATTTCTCTTCATAATCACTCTTTCTCCTATTATATCTATCTTATGACCTGTAAAGCTTTCTAAATTTCTTACCTTATCAGCGGTATAGTTGATATTGTCCATCATCCTCTATAATAATGCGTCTCGAGTCTCAGTAAACTCACCTCTAGATGTAAAAGCACGTGAGGTAGATGGTCTACATGTAGAAGCAGTAGAGGTTGAAGCAGCAGACATTTTTATTCCATAGTTCCTGGAAAATCCCCCTCTCCAGCCAAAAATAGAATGCTCAGAATAAGTCTTCACATTCACATTAGTGATGGGCTTTAGAGGTAACAATTCTTCTTCTGAGCTATCATATTTAACTCTAGCTTGCTCACACAAAGAAAATATCAAGGAAGTGAATCTCAGACTTGCAGTAGTAACAGCTATGGCAGAACATATGATAGTCTAATAGATCAAAGCTCCAATGTTGATGAGCTTTCCTTTCTGGATACAGCAGTTTAACGTCGCTCTCTCTCTTATAAATTTACTGAGATGACTTGTTAGAAGCAGACGAGAAGAAATAAATTAGTTTCAGGCCTTTGAAGGTGCACATAACTTAGAAGTTGGGAAGTTGAATCTCCTTTCATTAGTGATCTTCCAGAGTCCTCTTCCAACAGTCAAGTAAGAAATAATTTCATCTAACTCTTTATCAGTCGGACTATAATTTGCATAAAAACATAAGGTATCAGGTGGTAGATGATAGAAAAAGTTGATTACTTCTGGTGAAAAAGGTACCAACTTTCCTCCAACCATAACTCTATCGTCTTCAACCTCAAGGAGGTTAGCATAGAACTCCCTAACAACA
>NEWO01000241.1:299903-323203 GCA_003013225.1 Phalaenopsis aphrodite | reverse complement strand
TAATGATCTTACCTACTAAATGCTAGAGGTTAAGATCAATATGTGGAATTTCAAGTTGAGTAAAAAGAAGAGTTTTGAATTTCTAATGGTGGGGTACCTCTTCTAGTTTTCTAAGACTAGTCAATAGGAAAGTCCTATGGCTAGACCTAGGCTACTAAAGAAGTTTCTAGACCTCAACCAAAAGTGAGGTCAACAGGCGCCAAAGTACCGGGACATTCTAGAAGGAAGAGGCCAAAGCTCGACGGTTGGGCGCCTAGACACCAGAAATAATTTCACCATAATTTAATGAATTTGGATTAATTTTGAAAAGGTTCCTTAAGTGACCTTTGGTTATTTTCAGAGCTCTATACATAAAAGATATTTCTACACCTCCAACGGAAGGGAAAAAGAGAAATACTTTATGTTTTTTAGTAGTTCAAGCCACTACACTGGGAGTTGGGTGATTTTATAGTCTTGTGGTGTCAAGTTTTGTCAGAAAACTTTAGAGGATTGCTTGGGGTGAAGTTTGAGAAAAGTATTTGTACTTTTGCTTAAGATTTGTCTTGTAAAATTGGTTTATATATATATGATGTTTTGTTTTGTTATCCCAATGATTTCTGAGTAGTTTTCTTTTCTTTCTCCTTTTAATAAGAAGTAATGATGTGTGTGATTAGAATGATTTAAAGATTTCTTTTATTCAAATAATTTGTGATGGTATCTCCACTGTTCTTAATTTACTTTGCAAACTGGCCATTTATGATGTTAAAACCCATTGTGAAACATAATGACCTGAGAGGGTTATGATTTCACTAACTAGTGAGTACCACACTAAAACTTGGAGAAAGAGGATGCTAAATCCAGAGATAAGTGCAAATAGATAGGGAGAGAAGTTCTAATGGGTGCAAAATTAGTTTTTTTAGGGTGACAGGCTAAATCCTTTACTAATTTGGTCTAAATTTGGAACTAAGGATCCCTAAATAGTCTTATAGGGAGGGCACATTGGGTATCGAGATATGAGAGGCTAGAATCAACTCAACCTAATCACTTAAGCTCGAACTAACATTAGATTAGCCAATGTTCCTTACGCTCGGAAGGGGTAAATAATATGTAAGCTTCTATTTGTCACAATACCTCATTTTCACTTTAATTATTTGATTTTTGCACTGATTTACGGTAACTTTACAAGGGAAAATACTTTATATTAAAATCATACTTCCTTACACATATTTATATTAGATACTTTGCATTTACTTTTAGTTTAAAGGAGAAGTTGTCACTTAAGTTACAACCTTTTACAAACAGTTCGATATTTTTCTTCTGCAAATTTAGCTTACAATTTAAGTAGAAATATTTCTAAGTTAACATAGTAAATTCCTTATCCCCTATGGGTTATATATTTTTATAGAAAATATTAAATTACTTGAAATGATACATATATTTTCATAGAACCCATAGTGTGTAAACCATTAATAAATTTAAATACACATTTATTTTGCACGCTAGCCGCTGAATATAAATTGGGTCAATATTTTGGCCATCTTTTTGGACTTAAATAAATACATGATTGTGGGTCAGGTCAGCCACCAACCAGGCAAAGATTTCATGGTGTTTCTAGAGAGTATAAATTAGTAAATTTTGATGCCCTACATCAAAAGTCCCACTAATTAAAAAAACATTGCCCAGTTTGTTGCGGTCAGTGTGGAACTTGATAGTGGTTTCTTTAGTTTGAAGACCCTCTTCTTTTTGTGTTGGATATACAATTCTTCTTGATCCATGCTACCTATCTCTTAGAGGTAGCACATCCTAGAATGCTCTAGATTTTACTGTACGGTCACAATTTCCTCGTCGCACAAAAATTTCACTATCACATGGTATCTTAATACCACTGCTAACAAATTATTAAGCATTGGGAAACTGAAGATCACATTATGAATTGCTCGTACATAGACCACCAAAAAATCTTCTATACTGGTAAATTGGCCACCACGCTCTTCCCAATTAACTCACAACCCAATTACGCAAATAGTCTCCTTTTTTTGCTACAAAACCCATATATGGATTCAGTCGGTGCAAACATATGATCTGTTAATAGGTTTGCAAAAGAATAGTTGAATAACATGTTCCCCAAACTATCGGTATGAACCAAGATATTATCCACTAGTTAGTTAGTGATCATTATTGTAACGATGATAGAGTCGTTGCAGGGATTCCCATCAAGGGGCACATTTGCATTAGTAAAACGATTGGGAGAAGAGGCTTCCACTTATAGGTGAAAGAAACTGCACAATTCTCCTCTGATTGGAGCATCTTTCAGTCGGCTCTACTAATAGATTCTCTGCCTAGTATAAACAACACTATCCAAGAAATGTAGATAGTGTTTGCTTAGACAAGCCCATCCGAGTAATCTTCAATGGGCTATTTTCTCATGTCAATGGTTGGGGAGTCGATTTCATATGTTGTCGCATGATTCTTGTTTGGCTCCAAAAATGGAACCTTAAATTTATCGAAGGGGGGGGTGGGGGTGGGGAGGAGGGGGGCTCCACATTATTAATCTTTTGGGTGAAAGAATTCTCTAACTTACAATAAGACATTATTTACCTTGCTTGCATTCTATTCCTCAACAATAAGAAATTATTTACCTAACTTGCAATAAGACATTATTCTCCATCCGTTCAGATCCTTGAGCGTTAGATGGTCATGGGATTCATGTAAAAGATGATTAGGTTATGGGAGAGTCTCTGCTATTCCCTCAATCACTATATAAGTCAGTTGCTCCATTTGGCTTAATATTTGATCTTGGAGTTCATGAATTCATAGTTGCACTAATTCTTAGATTGAATCCACATTAGAATTTTCCCCCAAGTGGGTTCCTTCTTAGTGACACACCTCTCTTCTTGTTGAAAGCGTGACTCCACGCTCAATGCACCATTTAAGATTTTAAATCCTAAAGTTTCATTTTGGTCACACCCAAAAAATTAAGCATAAGATAGATGAGAGGAATAGAGAAATAAATTAAAGATATCAGAGGATAGAGCACATGGTAATACATGTTCTCTTGTAATAAATTCAGTTGTCTTTAAGTTAAAGGCGAGGCCTAGTAAATTAAATATTTCTCTCTAATTAAATAGCAACGTTACAAGTAATTAATAAAATTTTGTAACCAATGCTAGTATCTTTTACCCCTTAGTAACTGTTTGTAGCATTAGTTTGTTTTTGTAATTACAACTGGCACTCTTTCACATTCGTAACTTATCAACTGGGTTGCTTAATCATTGCTTGGTTTGCTAGAATCCTTTGGTTGACTTTACTAAGGGAATCCTTGATGAAGGCCTCTTCATCTTTAGTAAAGGTTTATTTCATCCGACCAAGGGTGCAACACCGTAATCTTATGACCAGCCTTTCTTAGAACATGAGATCTTCAAAGAAAGTTGAAGAGTTCTACAAATCAACCATTGATCTTCTCGGCATGTGACCAAAAATTGGTTGGGGAGTCGGTTTCATATGGTTGTAGCATGTTCAGGTGTGTAGTGTGAATTAGTTTGGATATACTATTTTTTGATTGGCCCATGATCCGACCGAATTAGCTGCTGCTCGATAGTTCAGTCTTTTGACCGTGATAACAATGTCATTCAGTATACTTCTTATGTGATCCATTGCATTTTCTCAACATTCATGTGTCTAGGTTTCTTATGTAAAAAATCAATACATGAAAATGTCTATTTATCTTTAAAATGTAACTAATTGAGATATTTTTATGTTATATTAAGCATATAAAAATAAAAATGTAAATATTAGATATTTAAATACATAATTATTATGTGGCACATAAATAAATTGTCCCTCTAGTTGGAGAAAATATTACCTCAGTACTTCACAGGGATAGTTACCTTCGATTCCAATTAACTAAAGCCACGTGGAATCCCTCACAGAAAAAAAATAATGAAAATAAATAAAATTCCACATGCGACCAAGCTTGAAATATAGCCCGATCAATTTCCCGACAGCTTTCATAAAATTATTTCACACCCGATGGAGTCACTATTGTTTTATTGTGAGCTGAAGAAATATTTCGAAGCTCCGGATGCATGCAGCTAGGACTTTTGGAAAAACTATTTCTTCTATTTTTTGTGTTTGGTTTCAAAGGACTTCTTCATCAACATCTGTCCTAAATTTATTATTCTTATATAAGTTATGACATCTAAATAAATTGTTTTTGTTCTATAACACACTAATAACAAAATAATAACACACTAATAATACACCAAAAAAATAATAATAACACATAATAACACAATTATACACTTCTCTAGTCAGTGGTATAACTCGTGGGGAATATTCCCTGAGTGTTATACCATAGGTTATATTGCCACCCCACGGGTTATAACGCCACCCCACGTGTATAACATGTGGTGAGGCATTATAACCCGCGATATAACATGCAGGGAGTATTCCTCAAGTGCTATACCACAGGCTAGACGAGTGTTATAGGGTGGCAGTATAATAGATGAGGCGGCGTTAAAACCTACGGTATAACATGCAGGCAATATTCTCCACGTGTTATACCGCGGGCTAGAGAGTGTATAATTGTGTTATTATGAGTTATTATGTGTTATTAGTGTGTTATTCATATGATATTAGTTTGTTAGTAGTGTATTATAGATCAAAAAATATTTATTTAAATGTCATAAATTATATAAAAATAATAGAATTTAGGACAGATGTATAATGGAGAAGTCCATCGAAACCAAAATACAAACTCGAAGAAATATTTCTTTTAAAAACTCTAATTGCATGCGTCGAGCTGCGAAATATTTCTTCAGCTATCAATAGAATAGTTTTGACTCCATCGGGTGCGAAATACTTTATGAAAGTGGCGAGAAATTGATCGGGTTATGCTTTAGGCCTGGTTGCGCGCAAAGTTTTATTTATTTATCCTATTTTTATCTATGGGGCCGAGATTTCACTTGCCTTCCGTTAATTGGACTCCGCAGGCAACTGTCCCTGTGGAGTCCTGAGGTAATATTTGTTGAAGCCTAATAAGACCCTAATTTTAGATTGTATAGCAGATATGAAATTATTGTGTAGTAGATGAGGTAGGTGTGGAATTATTTGTAACCATTAAAATAGAATTTTAGTGGCACAATGGATGTGCCACTACTATAAATAGGGGTGAAGTTTTTGAGTTTGTATCAAGCCAAGTAAATGTGATAAATATATGTGAAGCGTCTTCAATAAATTTTTAACCTTTGTCTAATCCTAAAATCTTTTTCATTCCAACTAAGTGGTATTAGAACATAAACCTTCCTTTATAGAGCAATGACAAACAGTGGCATGGTTTCCTTCCAAGTTTCAATGCTTAAGGAAGGCATCTACGACAATTGTTATATCAAGATGAAGACCTTCTTGGAGTGCATGAGATTTAGGAGGTTGTGGAGAAAGTCTACAACGGCCAAGCGACGAGTCCGCTCTATCCACAACATAAAAGGATGGCTTAAGAGACTTGCAAAAGAGAGATAAGAAGGCTCTCTTCCTCATCTATCAAGCTTTAGATGAAGATGGTTTTGAGAAGATCTCAAGTGCTACTTCACTAAAGCTAGCATAGAAGAAGCTCGTGGTCTCGTATAAGGGAGAAGAGAGGGTTAAAAAGGTATGACTTCAAACTTTAAGAAGACAATTTGATGCTTTGCATATGAAAGAAGACGAGTTCATCTCTGATTACTTTCTAGAGTAATTATCATTTCCAATCAACTAAAAAGAAATGGTGAGAAGTTAGAAGAAGTGGCTATCATGGAAAAGATTCTGCGATCATTAGATTCAAAATTTGACACTCACACCCATTATCGAAGAGACCAAGGATTATAAGCCATGACGATATAACAACTTTTGGGTACATTGCAAGCCCATGAAGAAAAGAAGATGATGAATGAAGAGATTGTCGAACAACTTCTCAAGATGGATCTCCAACCAACTCAGAAAAATGAAAGCTTCAATAATATTAGAAGCCAACATGGAAGAGGTAGTGGACATGGTGTAATGGACAAGGATGAGGTCATGCTAGCAAGCAAGGATGGGGTACCAACAAAAACTATAAGAAAGGATAAAGATCTATAAGAGGATGTGGTTGAGAGAGCTCAAACTCGAGGTATGACAAATCTCAAATTAAGTGTTATAATTGTATCATTTTCGTGGATTATGCAAAAGAATGTAGAGCACCTAAGAACAAAGTTAATGAAAGAGTCAACTACATAGAAGAAATGAGAGAAGAAGATGGTACTCTACTTCTATCATACAAGGACAATAAAAGAGGTGAAAATAGTACATGGTACCTGGACACCAGTGCAAACAACCATATGTGTAGGAGACGGAGCATGTTCGTAGAGCCTGATGAATCAGTAAGAGACAATATGTCTTTTGGAGATGAGTCCAAGAGGTGAAAGGCAAAGGTAACATTCTCATTCATTAGAAAAATGGGAAGCATCAATTTATTTCTAATGTTTACTTTATGTCGATTATGAAGAGCAACATCTTGAGTTTAGGGTAACTCTTGGAGAAAGGATATGATATTCACTTCAAAGAAAATACTCTCTTCTTAAAAGACAATATTGGTAACTTGATTGCTAAGGTTTCAATGTCTAACAATAGAATTTTCTTGCTCAACATTCAAAATGATATTGTCAAATGTCTTAAGTCCTATTATAAAGATGCTTCTTGGCTCTGACATATTCGATTTGGGCATATCAACTTCGGAGGACTTGAGTTGCTTTGAACGAAAGAGATGTCGAGAGGATTGCCTTGCATTAACCACCCTGATCAATTATGTGAAGGATATTTACTTGGAAAGCACTTCAGAAAAAGCTTTCCAACGGAATCAAGTTCAAGAGCCCAAAAGCTTCTTGAGCTCATACATAGAGATGTCTGCGGTCAAAAAAAAAACAAGCTCACTTGGTATGAGTAACTATTTTCTTCTTTTTATGGATGTCTTTTTATGAAAAACATGGGTGTATTTCCTTAAAAAAATTAGAGATTTTTGGAATATTCAAAAAATTTAACGCAAAGGTAGGAAAGTGAGTGGTATCAAGATCAAAGCTATGCAATATGATAGAGGAGGAGAATTCACTTTAAAAGAATTTCAAGAATTATATGAAGCCAACGGAATACATTGTCTTCTAACTGTTCCAAGATCCCCCAAACAAATTGGAGTCGAGGAAAGGAAGAATAGAACCATCCTTGAAATGGCAAGGAGCTTGTTAAAAGCAAGAGATGGCCAAAGGAGTTTTAGGCAGAAGCAATTGCAAGTGTTGTTCATTTGGCTAACCGATCACCAACAAGAAGTGTGTTGGGAAAGACACCACAAGAAGCATGGAGTGTAAAGAAGCCCAAAATCTCTCATGTATGAGTTTTTGGATGCTTAACTCATGTACAAATACCCGACGAGAAAAGAAGTAAGCTCAATGATAAGAGTGAGGAGTTTATTTTCATTGGTTATGACACCAACTCGAAAGCCTGCAAGCTATACACTCCAAATAAAGGGAAGACAACCATCAACAAAGATGTCATATTCGATCAAGGAGGAAAATGGGACTAGGGACTACATAATGAGTACTATAATTTTTTCATATACTTTCAAGAAGAAGAAGTAGAGCAGTCAAGGATCGAGCAAGCAAGAGAAGAGTCTACTAATGCACAAACAACATTGACTACAAGTACTCAAAGTAACTGATCGTCATCAACTTTAAGAGAAAATTAAAGTGAACGAGTAACACGCTTCATAAGATTACAAGATCTTTTTAAGATAACTATGAATCAAGATAATCTTACTCTTTTTTGTCTTTTTGTCAGCTGTGAGCCCATGGATTCCAAGAAGCTATACAAAGCAAGAAGTGGAAGGATGGAATGGATGAAGAAATTAAGGCAATCGAGAAAAATGACACATGGGAGCTAGCTTGACTTCTTAGAGGGCAGAGGGCAATTGATGACGAAGTGGGTGTATAAAGCAAAGAAGAATTCCAAAGGAGAAATTGTAAGATACAAGAAAATATTGGTGGCAAAAGGCTACAGTCAAAGAGCTGGCATCGAGTATGATGAGGTATTTGCCTGTGTTGCTCGATTAGAAACTATTAGACTAATCATCTCTTTGGCAGCTCAAAATGAGTGGAGAATACATCAAATGGATGCAAAATCTGCCTTCTTGAATGGAATACTTGAAGAAAAGTCTACATTAAGCAGCCACTAGGATATGATGTCAAAGGACAAGAAGACAAGCTTCTAAAGCTAAAAAAGGCTCTCTGAGGGCTGAAGCAAGCACCAAGAGCGTAGAATACTCAAATAGACAAGCATCTGCAAAAGAAAGACTTCATTAAGTGTCCTTATGAGCATGCTCTTTACATTAAGAATGATAATGAAAATGTCATGATTATTTTTTTATATGTCAATGGCTTGATCTTCTCTGGAAACAATCAGAGCATGTTTGAAAAGTTCAAAAAAGTGATGACAAAGGAGTTCAAAATGGCAGATATTGGGCTCATGGCATACTACCTTGATATTAAAGTCAGACAAACGGAAGATGGGATTTTCATCTCTCAAGAACGTTATGTAATGGAGATATTGTAGAATGTGGAGTCAAGTTATCAAAGTATGATAAGGGAAAAAGAATCGATCCAACGGTTTTCAAGAATTTTGTTCGCAGTTTGCGCTACTTGACATGCACAATGCATAATATTCTTTATGCTGTTGAATTGTTAGTCGCTACATGGAGACTCCGACTGCTACCCACCTGAAGACCGCTAAATGAATTTTATGCTACATCAAAGGTACACATGATTTTGGCTTACTTTACTCATCATCTAACAATTTCAAGCTTCTAGGATATAACGATAGTGATTGAGCTAGAGACATGGATGATAGAAAGAGCACTACAAGATTCGTGTTCTTCATATGAGACACTTCTTTCACTTAGATATAAAAAAAACAACCAATTGTCACTCTTTCTACTTGCGAAGCAGAGTACGTGGCTGCAACCTCATGTGTTCGTCATGCAATTTGGCTTCAAAGTCTATTAAGGGAGTTAAGTTTACCAAACGAAGAGGCGATCAAGATTTGTATCGATAACAAGTCTGCATTAGCTCTAGCAAAAAATCTAATTTTCCACGATAGAAGCAAACACAGATAAATATGTGCTATCGCTACATCAGAGAATGCTTTGAAAGAAAGGAGATACAAGTATAGTACGTAAAGTCTCAAGATCAAGTTACAGATATTTTTACCAAGCTACTCAAAAGTGAAGGCTTTATTAAAAAGAGAGTTTACTTGGAGTCATAAAATGAAGTTTAAGAGGGGGTGTTGAAATATAAACTTATTTTTAGTTGTTTAAATAAAGTCCAATAAGAGCTTAATTCTAGAATGTGTTAGGTATGAAATTATTGTGTGGTACGTGTGGTAGGTATGAAATTATTTATAATCATTAGATTAGAATTGTCATTGTGGAATCTTAGCCATTAATTTTGGAGGTGTCACTAGTATAAATAGGGGAGGAGTCTTTGAGCTTGTATCAAGCCAAGTATAAGTGATAAATATAAGTGAAGCTTCTTCCATAAATTTTTAACCTTTGCCAAATCCTACAAGCTTCTCCATTCCAACAATATTTTATGCTCCAGTTGTTTAATGTAATTGCTGAAAAGTACAAGAATCTTAGTCATCTGTTTCGGCAATAATTTCTGTTCTTAAAATCTTTTCTTTTATTAAGAATGGTGCAATTAATATACTAATTAATTGTAGAAAGATCATTGAAGATAATAAGATTAATGAAATAGGGAATCAGATGAAGGCTTTACTTGCTTGCGAACAGGGCAGCCTACAGCCATGGTGCATCGGTAGTATGCTCGCGGACAATTGCTCCCTTTCGCCATCTTTTGCCCATATTTCCTCCAATGGCATCCGTCCGTAATCTAAAATATTATTTTCGCAATTACCTACTTAATTAGACATAAAAAATTTAAACTTATTGATTCTTAAAAACAACACTTCTACTTATTGTGATGTTTATACTTATAGAAGAAATGCACATTTTTCATTAACATGATTATTCTTGAATAACCATGGTAAGGAAGAAGCATTCTGAATAAAACTTCTAGTAGGAATACAGAGATATATTTTTTGTATTTTTTATAATTGTATTTAATAAATATAATATTTAAATTACCATGGGGGCATCAGAGCGAACTCTGACTGAAACGCGAGCTTTCCTCATAGTGGACTCTTGTGCTTGCTCGCGGCTCATTGAAGTAGACGAAAATATGGGGAGAGTTTCCTTCCCTTCCTCTTGATCTCCATTAAAGCTGCTTTTTAACGCACAATAATCTGCAGTAAATCTTCCCTCAGCGGACGAACGGCCATCATGATCATGCCAGAACTTCCATGGCACGATTCTATATCTTCCTTCTTCTTCGTTTAATTCCATTTTCTCATCCGTGGCCTTCATTATTTAATTTACCATCATGAATTATCAAAATAATAGCGTCAAATTTAAAATAATAATTACCGCATAGCTCAGATTGGTGTTTTCGTTTATGCATTTATTTTTATTCATCACTTCAATGAATTGCATGTGAAGATAATTGTAGTTTTCATTCAGCCGTGCAAGACTGTTTTTTAGCCTCTGGTTCTCATCTTCAATCTGCCTCATCTTTGCTTTCATGGTTGTCATCTGGAAGCACTTTTCCAAATTAAAAAAATAATAATAAAAAATGATGGACAGAGCCAGAGAGAAAAATAGAAAACCAATATTAACTGCATACAGTCTGACAATAATAATAAAAACATTATGGATAAGAATTTAATTCCTTTTTTAAAATTTTAAACTTTTAAATTTGAAACAAAGAAAATTGATTTTTGCCCCTTTTATAAAAATTATCTAAATGAAAGTAATTTAGTCAATAGTCAAGAACTTAGATGTAAAAAATGTTTATGTGCCAAAATAGAAGCAGATCACTATTCCCTGCCTAAGATATATAGTGTGTAAGCATATAAATATAATATGTATATATAATTGGGTATGATTTTTATTTAAGTACTGCTTACTTTGCTCTTTTTTTCATCATTAGTCTGATAAGCTAACGAAAAGCCATCCCCTAATGAGAGATCGCTACCACTGCCAGACAGAAGCTGCAGTCCGGTCTACAAAGAACAAAAAACAGACAAAAAATTAGCTCACTATAAATTCACATTAAGTTGCATGAAGTTAAAAAATAAATCTAATCGATTCTATCATTAAAGTAGACATAATTAGAAATTAATAAAAATTATAAATTTCATATAACCTCTCAGAAAAAGGTTTAATTTGTTCACAGAAGACCAAAAACAAAATCTTAAAATCTATTTTTAAAACAAAGTTTCTATAGCAATCAAATGGATCCATAGAGAAGTTTCAGAACCGTTAAAAGCAAGCTTAGTGGTGCAGGAGATAAACTAACATCAATGGTGATATCATCCTGCTCAAGGATTGGATGCTGATACCCTTCCTGTTCCGTTTCAGCTTCGATCTTCTCCAATGAAAAAAAGTCCATTTCGTTGATCACTGTCGGGCTCTCGTCGGACTCCATTGTCGGCGAGCCAAGGCTCGTTGGATGGTCAACGGTGCCCTTGTATTAAACAAGATAAGAGAGGAGGAAGAGCAATGAGAGAGAGAGAAGAGCTTGCTACATAGCATTTCAGGTCTGAGGTTTTTCAGGCGAATTATATATGATTGGAACGAAGGGATTCAGTCCCACTGTTTGTTATTATGCCGTTAATTTCTCTCAGCCGTCTAATTCAATTTTGATGAACGGAGAAGATTGTTTTTATTTTCTTTTGTTTTTGAGATTTTGTTATATTCTTCCTATAATTCACGAAGAAGTGGACAGATGGCGGGAAAGACATCAGACGGCGGGAAGGCGGTGGGAAGAGGGATTCGTGGTTACCTAACGGCTTAACAGATCGTCCTCTGCGCTGCAGCGAGCCCGCAGGCGAGCTTGGCGAGAGACAGAGAGAGAGTGAAGCCGTCAAACTTTTGTTTTCCTCGTGAAGGAGCACCGGCCGTTGTTGCCACATCAGCATAAAGAAAACTTTATTTGTTTCAAGTTAGAATTATTTAACCAAAGCAGACAGATTATTAAGTTGTAATAATTCTGATTAAATTAAAAAATTAATTTTCATCGCTATGGTTTTAAGATATTGAGATATATCAAATTTTTAGTTATAATTATTAAAGCAAAAATTTTCAAAGATTTTGAATTTATAAGCATATCGAAATCTGACGATTTCAAACCATTAAATATAAAAAAATATCACATGCCAATTTTTTGTGCGTACATGCAATCTTTTTTAATTCATTTTCCTTCTAAAAATAACTATCTATCCAACAATTAGTCATGAATTTTAATAGAAGAAATTAATGGATATAACATATGGACAATCTGAACTCAGATTTTAATGAACTACAAATTGAAAATAATGTTTTGATGATAAGAGTTACATTTAATCTGTTTTTTCAAGTCCAAATGAGCTCTCCAGAAATAGTAGACTGATTATTGGCGATTCACCACGGTTACTTTAGTAAAATTAAGAGAGAAAATAGATAAAATAGTACAAGAATTGTGGGACTGATATCTGATATGTTGGTTGTCCCTTCTTGCCAATTGACTATTTTGGCTGGCGCATTGCTATTCAATTGTTGATGCATGGTCAGTCGTCCCGAGCAACGTCGATAGTCTGGATTCATTTTCAATGATCCTCCTATGTTTTGGATTGCAGATCGACCCGGTGATTCGGTACCTGGTCGGTTGATTGATACTCATTTTCATTGGTCATGCGCACCGATCTCCTTTCTTCCTCTGATCGTTATACTTCTTGTAATCTGTGTTCTATTATTAGCCAATCAATTTATCCTTTAGCGATCGTCCTAGCCGCAGGTAGTTTAATTGCTTTGAGAGTCGTGATGTCATATTTTTCATATACTTATTTAATTCCTTTATTTCCTTGCTTCTTGAGATTGTGTCAGGCATAAGAAGAAGAAAATCTTTTTTACTCATAGAAATATAAGAAAATACAAATGACATAAATAATCAATAAATGACTTCCCTAGATTTTCGCACCAGGCTGCTATGAATAAGTCATAGAGTCAGAAGAGGTTTGCACGATTCTCTCTCTTCTCCTGCCTTCAAATTTCTCTCTCTGCTTGAAACTTCAACAATGTCCAGTGAAACGCCTCGTCTATCAATAAAGATGCGCTCCTTAAGGATCTTGTTGGTATGCCAGCAAAAACCCGAAAATTGGATGTGAAGCGGTGGCCGGATAGTGAAGCTCCCACATAAGAGGTATGCAAAAGAAGAGTAGTGAAATGGTTGAAAGCAGATGATCGTGGTGATAAGATTGGGTCCATCGACTCTCTTGCAAGCTCATCGCAAGAGTAAATTCTGGAGCGAACTGAAAGTCACCCTGATAATAAGCCTGTTGGTAATTTATTTTTATGGACATTTTTGCCCGAGTAAAGGTGAGGTCTCTTCTGCCTACTTCGGGGCATCCATCCCTCAGACTCGGATGGAGGTGGTGAAGACTAAGGAAGAGGTATTGTTTCCGCCGCCAAAGGATGACCTTTCTTTTATAGGTGGAGAGCTAGGAAAAACCGGTGAGGACACTAACTTCTACACGACATCAGAGTGGAATTGAATTTTAGGTATGTTGCTTAAATTGTTTTTGTGATGTTTGTATATATTTTAGTGCAACCATAGAGATCCTGGTGATCGATTCTCTTTTATCATATACAAATGCCGACCTTGCGTAGGATGCAATCCCTATGGAACATGCTGCAACATGGGGTGTGGTTGTCATGGAACAGGTTGTCACGGATGATGTGACTGTTGTGGAGTATGTTGCTATAGAGGATGTGGCTATCGTGGAGTAGGTTGCTTCGGACCCATGAACGGATGGTGGGAAAATACATCTCTGTGGAGTCTAAAGTTTGGAACTCCAAGATACCCCCGACATGGCAGGGGAGGAGGAGGTGACTGAGGGTCATTGGGCGTCTTCCAGATCCTTCTTTCCCCATCTTGCAAGGATAGAAGAAAATTTTGCACATACCGTGGGATATCCCTGGGAGGATGGTGACAAGGGAGTCATTGAAGTCCTTATCGGAGTCAATCATATGGAGAAGGAAGTTTTTTATCTACGTAAGGATTTTTTTTCTTTCAGAGGCAGATGTTCGCTTCTTTGGAGGAGATGGTGTTTTTCTGTTTGGAGTTGTCGGCTACTTGAGGAAATTTTCCCACTCAGTGGAGGGATGGTTAGATTTACCTTTATTAATTGAGTGGCGATTTCATATATCAGAGAGTGTTTCACCCACGGTTTGCTCAGGTGGAGCAGTGGTGGACCGCTTAGTTAGGTTTTTTTTTCTGAATAACTTCTGAGGGTATCGTTCAATGTACTTTCTTTTGTACATAAATAAAATATAATTCTTTATTTATAGTCATGGTTACCCTACTTTGAATATTGTACGTTTCTGTCGCATCAGTTTTTTTGGCGATGTTTCATCTTCCCATGTTTTGAATTGAAATATGCGTGTGAGTGGCAATTTTGGGTTTATTCACTCCTTCCTATTTCTATGACTTGTTGTTTCTTTCTCTCCCCTATTTCTTCTGGCATAATGCTTTGAGGTTCATGTCAAAAAAGTTCTCTGAAAATCATTCAGCTCAATTTCTGTTTTGAATATATTTTTTTCCTTTTGTGGTGGAGTGTAAAGAGATTCAATATCTCTACATTCTTGATCCATTTATTTGCTTTCAACCATAAACTAACCATGAGTGAGCCATGGTCCAATTGGCTTCTAACTTGGTTTTCTTACAAAGATCATTTCAAAATGGGTCTTCGGCTTCTGCAGAGTGCTACAGTCGACCTTCAACTGGTGAATGATTGTTCCTGCTCAAGTTCTCCCAAACTCAGCGGTTTTCATCATGAACATTGATATCGCTTTGGATATAATTAATTTATTCTTTATTTTACAAAAATTTTTTGAATTAAACTGCACTTTAATAGAATGTATTTTTATATTTATGAAGTTGGTATAACAGGTAAGAGCATTGGAATGATTTTTGATAGAGTTGGAGAGAAACGAAACCAAATGGAGCATAGGTGTTGATTCTGGTCTAGCACCTAGCACCTACTTTTGGGTGCCACGGCATAGCAGATGATGGACTTGGCCCCAGGTCCTGGGTGCCTAGGTGCCCAAGCTTCTCAGGAAGAAAAAGAGCATGACAGTTAGACGCCGCAGATTGGGCATCTAGGTGTTGCAGTTCAGATAGTTACTTTTTGCACGGCTCTGAGAGTTATTTTATGGGCGCTGATAGTTCAGACAGTGAGTTTCGACAATCTTATGAATAGGGAAGGAATTCCATGTACAGGAATTCTCCAAGGATTTTAGCTAAGAGTAGAAATTTTTGTTTTAGAGAGATTTGAGAGGAGAATTTGAGAGAATCTGTATGGGGTTTACAACAACAACTTGTGTAGCACTGTGAAAGGCATCATCCGGTGGAATTTACTTCACTTTCCAAAGGGCAAAAGCTAAGTATCATGTGTCTCTTATTTGATTATTGTTTTAAAAATGCATTTGGTTAATTTTCTTAAAGTGAATGAAGTTTTCTTTGGTGTTTATCAAGTGTACTGAGTAGATTTCTTGAACTTTTCTCTTGTGTTAGAAAAGTTAGATTTGTAGGGTTGTTAACGCTTTGAATTAATCTTTATTTTCATGTGATGAGTATATCTCTAAACTTAATTTACATGCTTTACTGGGCATATAACTTGTTAAAATTCATTGTGAACTTTTAGAACTTGGAAGTGTGGCGGCGAAACAACATAGAATATTCACATTGTGCAAATGGCTATGAAAGATGAGTCATGGGGCAATGCAACTTAGGGAGATGCTTATCGATATAGTTTGCTTTAAGAGTTTGATGGATGACTGACAAAAATAATAACCTATGTTTGAATCATACTTATTTATGCACTCAATAGAGAATAAAAGAGTCTTACTCTCTTGTTGTCACTACCACATTAAAATTCTTAGTATTAAAACCTACAATATACTTAGAAAATAACATGAGAGAAGTACCTTATTAATCTTGATTTTCACCTTTTTTAATTGATCTAGGTAAGTTTTACTTAGGAGTAGAATAATACTTATGACTAGTTATTAGAAAAGCTATATTTAGTGATCTTTTGAACTAGAACCAGAAAGTTGTAGGCTAGAATTTATCCTTGGTTTGATATTATTATGAAAACACTACCACATTCCCTGTGGAATTGACATTCTAGACTCAAGTAGAGCCCTACTTCACGAAAGTGATGCATGCACTTATGTATGTACCCTGACACTTAGGTATAGATTGTGAATTAATTTAAATTATCATCAAAGTAGTGGCAGCTGTTGGGGCCGTAATGCTTTTTTGGCGCCGATGCCGGGGAAGAATGGATGGAAGGAAGTGTCGATAAGAAAAACGTAAGGAAAACTTTTGTTTAACCTGTAAAACTTAGATTTGGAAATAATAGTAGTACAACGTAATTTTAGTTACTGTGTGTATTTTTAAACATAGAAAAAAGATCAAAAATATTTTTGAGTGCATGATATCTATCCTATTTGTTAAACATTTAGAATTGATAGTGTAGTTCAGGAGTTGCATACCTTGAACCCTACAATTCAGAGCTACAGAAAAATGTTAGGAGGATTAGAGAATAAAGAAGACTAAAAAATTTTATTATATAACTGGCAGATCATCCAGTTAATGAAGATCCAGTTGATGATCATAACGCTAATAGATATTTGAGGGATTATGTGAACCCTAAAGTGGATGAAATTCACTTAATTATAAAGATCTCTGTCGTAGCTACCAATACTTTTGAACTTAAGCCTGAAATAATTCATATGGTAGAGAAGAATCAATTTGGTGGATCTTCATCTGAAGACCCAACTTACACTTAAAAAGTTTCTTAGAAATTTGTGCTACATTTAGGTATGATGGTGTTTCTAATGATGCAGTTGGACATAGAGTTTTTTTTTTTTCCTTGATGGATAAAGTTATGATGTAACTCAATTCATTAGCACTGGGTTCAATCATAACTTGGGGAGATGTCGCCCAAAAATTTCCAGCTAAGTATTTTCCACCATCTGAAATCACTAAGTTATGAAATGTTATCACTTCATTCTGTCAACATGACGAGGAATCAATTTATGAAGCTTAAGAATGACTAAAGAACTTTTTAGAAAGTGTTCACATCAAGCATTACCTGATTTGCTTATTATTCAAACCTTCTAGAACGGATTAGTTAAGTCTTTGAGAGCGATCATTGATGCTATTGCTAGAGACTCGCTCATGTCGAAACCATTAGAAAAGGCTTATTCTCTCATTGAGGAGATGATCACCAAAAACATTCAATGGCCATCTGATAAAGTGAATCCTAAAGGAGTAGTGAGTATTCATGAAAATGATGTACTTATAATCCTAAATTCTCAAGTTGCAATGATTATAAGAAAATTGGATCATTATAGGATGAGTCAACCACAAGGACCCCCAGTTATTGTGGAAAATTCATTTTGTCAATTAGTTGAGCCTAATTCCTATGAAACTATCAATGCAATAAAAAATAGACCAATTAATCCTTATTTTAATTTTTACAACCCGTGTTGGATGAGTCATCCTAGTTTCAACTAGAATAATAATTCTGGAGGAGGAAATAAATTATGGGGAATTAATCAAAATAATCCTATAAACAATTGGAATAATCAAGGAGACTAAATCCAGTTATCCAGAAATTTTCATTTAAAGAGGTTGATAATCAGATGGAAAATCAGTTGCACAACCAAGAGACTGCATTTAGGAACATATAGCTTCTAAACATAGCAGTCGTCCTCAGGGATGCTTCTTAGCAACACTAAGGTGAATCCAAAAGAGAAGGAAAATGAGTAGTTAAATGGAATTAAATTAATACGAAGAAAGGAATTGGAGGAGGAAGTCCAAAAGAAAATCAAAATGGAAAGAGAAAAGGTGGTGATCAAAAAATAAAGAGAAGAAATTCCTAAAGAAATAGAAAAATCCATTTCTCTAGTGTTGATCTAACCTTTGTGTGGATTCTAAACTGATACAAATGGACAAGACATGCCTTGAGTCACCTACTTCAACTCAAGATCCTCAAACACCTCTTCAAAC
The DNA here is from genome assembly GCA_003013225.1 of Phalaenopsis aphrodite. Classification (NCBI taxonomy): domain Eukaryota; kingdom Viridiplantae; phylum Streptophyta; class Magnoliopsida; order Asparagales; family Orchidaceae; genus Phalaenopsis; species Phalaenopsis aphrodite. Next base: position 304,997 of record NEWO01000241.1, on the reverse strand, counting down.
CTAGTGATCATCATGACCACTGACCGACTTTTTTTTTGAAATCGACAAATACAAGAATTTGATGACGCTACTAGAAGATTTAATTTCCAGCAACTATGTCCAAAGACTTGATCGCGACTTTATAGATGTGTCTGATTTGGTTAAGATGTATAATTATAATATTCACTAATGCTAAAGTCGAATTTGTCAACGCAAGTATACGTATCGTTCAAGTAATATAGGGCTCTAATGGAGTCCTAGATATCGATCCCAGAGGGAATTGTTTAGAATTACGGACTAAGACTTTAGAAAATCAAGACTTTAATCACAACAACGATGTTCAATATGCTTATCTATCACTAATAGGCAATTGAAATAAATAGATAATTTTAATAATTAGTAAATAACTAATGATAGAAAGTAGGGTGTAATTGTGATATTCGATATATAAGAAAGCATCATTCTCCTTTTCAAGAAATTATAGTGAATGGATAAAATGAATTAGTTCAATTTATATTGTGCCAAATAGGAACATACATATTCTTTACCCTTTGGTCCAGGCATAAAGAACATTGACTAATCCTATGCTTGTTTATTGATTCTGCGGCTAGGCTAGGAGGATACCGGCTCTCACTTCGGAGCTCCCACGTTCCCCTCACCTGAGGGCTAACATCTACACATCAGCACCTAAACGATAGGACCGAATTGGGGATTTTATTCTATCACTCTAAAATCTCCAATTCTTCGCCCGATAATAATATTTCCCTATTTATTTGCACCAAACTTCCAAGGGCTTTGACTTCCCTGAATCTTGAATGTAATCTTCACTTTAGTTGTAAAACTCAACATATTTTGACAAATCAATTGGCCGGATTGAAAGTAAATTAAGATCGAAGTGAAAAGATCATCAAAATTTCTTAAACATTTTTAGGGCTTCAACACTTCAAATCACCATTTCACAAATCTCGAGACAAGGAGAAAGACGGAGAAAATAACTCAGAACTCATGGGGAAAACACAACAAAACTAGAAATTCATATATAAAATCAAGGTCATACAAACTACAACAAGTAAATAACTTATCTCTAATTTCTCCCCAAGAACAACCCTTGAAGTTCCTCTGAATCTCTTCCTTTCTTTGTAGGACACAGAATTCCTCTTCGAAGTAGCAAGGAGGAAGAAATCTCTCACTTTCCCTCCACTCTTACAATCTCTCCAAGAATTCCTCATAATTGTTACACTTTAATGGTAACCTTCAAGGCCTCTAGCACACTTTAGACTTTCTAGACTACCTCCTCCCTTCTCCATTTTTGGCCAAAATGTTCTTTTAAAGTTGTAGATGAGCTTTCCCAAGAGTTGCCTAAGCATCCCTTCAAATTTTAGCCTCATCCAAAGTTTGAGTAGGCATAACCATCGATCTCGCCGTCGGCGGCCTCGAGGGCGCCGTCGACGGGCTTATAGATAATTTTTGTCCAGTAGTCTCGGGAAAATCTCGCCATCGGCGGAAATCGAGGGCGCCATCGGCGTCTTAGTTCAAATCTTCACATTTTGGTTCTTTTCGCTCCAAATTCGCTCCTTTTTGCATCTTTTTGCTCCAATGACCCTAATTCATCATTCCTGCAACAAAACATCAAAAATATCTTTCTTTAAAGTGCAATATCATCAAAAAACAGTATAAAATAGGTATGAAAATCTCAACATATTTTTCTTTGGTCAACCACTAAATTCACCATGACAAGAGGGGATTACTCTCATTGACTCATTTATGAATTCATCTAGGGTAACAAAAATTTTGAAAGTTGTATTGACTCTCATTAACATCTAAAATGATCAAATTAATAATGAAAAAACTTGATTTGGTTAACCCTTGACTCAATAGTCATCATATTGACCATTTGGTCTATCTCAGGGTTAAATTGGTTAAACTTGATCATTTGGTCAACTTTGACTTAAAATTGGTTAAATGACTAGTAGAAGACTAAATTGGTCAACTTTGAATAAATTTGTCAACTTCGGTCAAATTTGTCGAACTTGGCCAAATGGTCAAACTGAACCATTTGGTCAATCCAAACACCAAATTGGTCAAACTAAACCTTTTGGTCAACCTAGACACCAAACCTGTCAAACCGAACCATTTGTTCAACGCAAACACTAAATTGGTCAAACTGGACCATTTAGTCAACCTTACACTCCATTGGCCAAAATTTGGTCAAATGGTTAATTTTTAACCTCATGGTTACCACATTGACCATTTGGTCAACAATAGACCCAAATGCTCACCATGTGGTCACGACATCACTATATGGTCAATTTGACCATTATGTTCAACTTTGATCAACCTTAGTCAAACCCAAGCTATACCATCAAATCTAATGACCTCATGACATGGTCAAGTAAGTCAACTTGGTCAACCTTGGACCTCATTTGGTCAACCATAGTCAACCCTGGTCAAACTTGGTCAACTTTACCATTTTTGTCAAAATTTGGTCTTTTAATCAAATTAGTTTTTTCTCTTGATTAGCTAATTATTTAATTAATTAAAGAGAGTGAAAAGAAAATTATTATCTCTAGGATTTAAGTCTAAAATCATGGTTTAAGCCCATGGCAACCCTAAACCCATGCTTTACAATTAAACCCTAAATTCACCTTATAAAAATTTGTTAATGGGTCAACCATAACCCATGCGACCTATCATGACATGATAAAGACTCATAAAAGACACATGAGCCATAAATTTTTACAAAAGTCAAAAGTCATCATGAGGCCATTATGAGGGGAGGAAAGAGGTGTCATTCCTTTATGAAACCATGAAAGGAAGACATGGTGAGATCATCACTCACCTCCTTCTTCATCCATTAAAAGAAGCTAACTCAAGTTATTATCCTAACCATGATTGAATCCATCATGAATAAATCATGGAAATTAGGGAAAGAGGCTATGTGTCATTCTCCCTTAAATCCATCATATGAGTCATATACTTAGGTGGCTAAGTTCAAGTAGCTCAATCTTAAAGTTCTCACCACCTCTTTACCCATCCAATGGAAAGGAGCCAAGAGCAAAACCTAATCATCTCATTAATGGATTCTCATGATGAATAGCTTAGGAAAACTAATCAATAGCTATCTTTAGCCAGAAAAAATTTTCGTTTTCTATCATGAGCACCACAAAACTCCTCCAATCAGCCTCAAGCTTATGCAATCTCATCCATGGCTACAAATAGAGCTAACTCAAGAGCTCTAAGGGAGAGAGACAAGCATACACGGCCCAATACCTGAAACACTTAAGACAAAAATTGTTCTCTATACCATAGATAATAAAATACCTACAGAATTAGCATTTGAACTCATACAGTGAGCTACAATTTTAAGGTCCATTTCCAAGGTAATTTTTGGGTTTCACATAAACCCATTCAAAACTTTAAATCAACTCTTTTAAAAGCTTCCCTAAACACTATGAAGAAGTTTCCAGTTGAAATTAGCTCTTCCCATTAGCTCTGACCCATCCAAAGAACAACCCATGAGACCATTTTAGCTTGGATATAGCTTCGCCCGATTTCATCCTAAATTGGACACACGGGAAGCTTCGTTAGGACCTATCAATTGTTTCCATCAAGTTTGATTGAGGCTTCAACTCATCAAGCCAGGTATGGGCTTAAACCCTAATTTTTGCTTTGACTTTCAGACATTGTGAAGAGAACCATTTCAAACTCCCACATCACCGTATAGATGTGTTGGTTTTCTTCAGATGAAGCTTTAGGAACAATTTAAATAAAATTTCATCAAGAATCGAATGATAAATCAAACATTGATCATGAACGACTCTCGGTTCATCTCCCCTTTGAGACGATGAACCAATGTTATCCATTTTCGTGTATTAGAAATGAATGACTCTGATCAAGCCGGATCGTAGATCTGTCCATATGAAACAAATAAAATCGCGGGCCACGTGGGCTGTCGAATGTAAAGAACTCCCAATCACGTGGTGCCACGCCATTTTTTGATGCATCTGAGGTCTGAGTCAACGCTACGTTGAATTAGTTTACGTAGGGTTTAATTTGAATCCAAAAAATCCTATTTAACATCGAAAATTTATATCTTGACATTAAAAAAACACAAAAATATGATAAAAATACCCCTGAATTCAGGAAAATGAGAAGAAAATTATAGAAGTGAAATTAAAAATTAATGAATTATATTTAATTTATAATTAATTAATCACTCTATAGATTTATTTAATTATTAAAAATTATTTATAAATAAAAAAATCTTGAGTCATTTTTTGGGATTAACCTTTTTTTCCTTGGGGACATTCCCTGATTTTTCCAAGGCGAGGAAAATTCCCTAGAGTCCAATTTTCTAATTTATATCAAATTTTAAAAAATATTTCCAAAATAATTATGAAGAATTAAGAAATTAGAAATTAGAAATTAAATTTAAAAATGGTTAGAAAGCTTAGAGTAACACTTTTAAACTCTAAAATGACAACTTTTAGACATTGCAAAATTTAAAATGACATTTCTGTCACTTACGGTAAAAATTGTAAATTCCAAATTTATAATTAAAACCTTAGAATTTTTTTGGCTCTTAGCCTTAAATAACATGTAGGATTGACCAAATCCTAACCATTAGGTATGGCTCCCAAACAAAATCTAGTGTGAACCCAAACCCTAACCAACATGTGGTTTAACCATCTCCTTAAGACTATTGGGTCTAACCCCTATAGACCCGACATCAAAATTTTAAATGTCGAGTTCAAACTCACATAACACTTAGGTCCAATTCACATAGAATTAGGTTAAAATCTGGATCCAATCTCAAATGGAGCCAAACTAAACTCAAATTTTAGGTTCAATTCAGATAAACCCAAACTTCACTAAAACCCTAATTAGTCTAAACCCCAATTAGACCTAATTAACCACCTTAAGCCTTAATTACATTAGGCTTAGGTAAAAATACACTATAAATTAAGTCTAAACCCTAATTAGACTAAATTAACCACCTTAAGCATTAGTTACATTAGGATTAGGTAAACATAAACCCTAATTAGGTCTAAATCCCAATTAGACCTAAGTAACGACCTTAAGCCTTAATTACATTAGGCTTAGTTAAACATAAAC
>NEWO01000241.1:272534-299623 GCA_003013225.1 Phalaenopsis aphrodite | reverse complement strand
AATAAGACCTAATTATCCCTTTTAAAGCCTTAATTACATTAGGCTTAACACAAATAAACCTTAATTAGTTCTAAACCACAATGACAAGACAAAAATTGACATAACATAATAAACTCCCATTTTACAAGACAAGTTTATAATAAATTTTGACATATCATTCCTCTGACTTTTCAGAAAACTACAATGGATTCTCTGGACTCAGTCTTATCCTACTTTTAAGATCTTAATTCACCAATCAATGAAGATACATGCCTCTACGAGAATGACTTTGGGTTGTTTGATGAAACAAAATTTATGTTGAATAGCCCATCCCAAATCATTACAAAACCCTTTGAGGAGTTTAACCTAAATCCCTATGAAGATTTTCTTCTTTATGGAGAACATCCACCTTAAAATTTTCCTATAGAATAGTTGAATTTTGAGAGTATAGATGATAAAATTGATCAAAAAGGAAAGAAAGTTCAAGTTGAAGATGGTATTTTCTCACCATCCATATATGAGGAAAGATTTTGTTCGAAGACTGTTCCACTAACACGTACCAAACAAAGGAATAAAAGTCATTATATTAAAAGAAGAAAGAAAAGAAATTAGATCAACAATCTCGAAGCATCTGAATCTAGGGAAAGTGTTTTTGGGAACACATCTTCAAAGAAGAGTAAGTTTTATCCAGTACCTGTCGAGTAGGAAGATAACACATTCCAATCTTTCCAAAGAGAAAACTCATCGTCAATACAGAGTATATAATTTGTATTCAAAAGACTTGTAAGAAAAGAAAGATGTTTGATCTCTTGATTTTTGGACAAAATGGGATGTACAATTTCTACATCCATGAAAAGGAAGCTTCTTGCATAAGAAAATTCTTTCTGTTAAGAAATGAACCAACAATTACCATCAAATGGTCAATATGCTTGGGTACCTATTAAAATTCATTTAGGGCATAGAGTGGAAGATATGACTATCCTAAGAGACAGAAGAAGACACGATGATATAATCATAGAGGCAGAAGAAACATCTGTTGAAATAGAAATAAAAGTTCTTGTTCAAATGTTACAAGCTGGAGATCATTCTTATTCATAACACGATGATACAGTTCCTATAACATATGTTCCTATACTCAAGACAAATGTATGGACTCATGAGATATCGAAAGGAATCTTTGATGTTGCGAACACTTCTATAGACACTTCTCAGGAAAAGATTTGTGAAAAATATCTCGTTAAGACATTTAAAGAAAGACTGAAAAAAATAAGATTAGACTATCGACCGTTAAAAATTCAAGGAATGTTCAAAAGTGTGCTTTTGATTTATCTATTATAGATGTAAATTTGATTTTTATAAAAATAATATTTTAATTTTAAAAAGTAATTTTTCAATTTTAAACATATAAGACTGAACTGATCTCATATAAACAATATTTTAAATAAACGAGCACAACACTCCAAGTGACATATCTACCCTGAAAAATAGACATATCACTTTTTCGTGAGGCTCATTTAAACAAACTACAGATGTTATGACATCCATTTTAGTCTATAAACCTTTATGTTGATCGAAAAATTCCTCTATATAATATAAAAGGTTAGATAGGGTTTATATTAAAATGGATTCTAAAGTTTTCTATAAGGGCAAGCCCCTATAGTTAAATATATCTTGAATAACCGAGGTCACAAAAAAACTCTCGATTTAGATCAGAAATATTATCTTTAATAATTTCAAATTATAATATTTTTTAAAGATTAGAGCAAGAAGTTTCAAATGGGAGAGACTTGAATTTGGATCACTGTTATGGAATCCAATTGGAGAAAATTAAAGGTTGTTACAGATCATTAGGAGAACCTTAATAACTTCCCAAGCTATCATATGGTTTGGCTTCAATTTATTGAAGGAAATTATCAAGTGTTTCATCCCGCCAATTATTATTATTTAGAGCTCAAATTTGTGTGACACAATCATACAAATAACCTGGAAGATAAGAGGTTCTATGTCGTAATGAACAACAACCTCATAATCCTAAAATAAGTTAGAGCTTAAGTTGCACAACATGATTGTGCAAAGGCCTAAAAATAAAGTGAGTATTTATTCTTCACTAGACAAACTACCTCAAAATCCTATGGCTTCTTGCTTAAAATAAGGAAAAGATTTGCCATTTTAGATCCACTTATTGCTGTAGAAGGCCTCCCTCATAGTTAGCTCCAAGCTCCAGGAGAAGTAACAATCCTAAAGTATGAAGGTTCAAAGGTTTAAATGACAAGTTTAGTTCAATCATTAGGGGGGTTAATATTGATTAGAGTGAAACTGCTTATGATCATACGGTTCCCTCGTTCTAGTACCACTATTTTTTTTTGAATTTACTTAGCTTAAATGAGTTATTAGGCTCTTTTAAACTGGAGAGATCTCATTAGCAACCGTGGGTTACCTCATCTGATGGACTCCGATAAACTCAAAAGGACGTGTTATGAAACTATATTTTAAAAGATTTTTGGTTACCTTTGAAAGGGTTTAATTTTATTTTGAAAATTGTTTGAATTTTTTATTTTGAAAAAGTTTTTTTTATCAACCAAGCATGCATAGTATGTTAAAATAGTAGTAAATTGCAGTATGTGAAATGACAGAAAGTAAATAAATCTGTAAAAGCATACCTGTCATCTTCTCACTGCACCTGCTTATCTTTTAAATTTTCAACATATATATAATTACATGAAATTTAAATAAATTGTAGGAACAGAAAACAAGAATAATACTTAAAGGTGTATCTACCAAACCATAGGTCATAACTTGGTGGGTCTTTGAAGGTTTTAATGGAAGATTTTTTGGAATAAAGAATAATAAGTTCATTTGTCCTTCAAATTATCCAAAAGGTCATAAAAGTGTTCTGGGAAAAATCCTTAACAACCTTTATAACCCCTTGAAATGTTTTGAGTTCATTTGAACCTACTATATTATTCAATTGATCATCCCAAACTTTAAATTTAGTTTCAATGAAATAATACATCTTATGCTTAGTGAAGATTAACATTTTAAATATCCCAAGGGTAGGGTAATCGAAAAGTCACTAAATGTTCTACTTAAGAGTTATATGAGTGAATGACCCGAGGGACAGACTCAAAGTCATTATAGACCTTATACCCACCACTAAAATTGAGATTGTGATGCTTAGAGGTGTTAATAAATCAAGTCTTTATTTTAGAAACCTCATTAAACAAGTTCAAATATCAAGCCGAGCTCACTACTAAGCCCTAACAATTTCATGTGTAAATTTGTAATTATCAAAATGTCAAAGTGAGTGAGATATATTTTTGTTAAAAGATCATGTTATATATAATCAACAATTAGGGGGGCATCAAATAAGTGAATTATTATCTTCCTAACTCATGCCCACTGCCTTAGGATCCTTCAACTGAACTAACATAGTCATAATAATTTTTAAAATTACAGTTTTACCCATATCATGAAAAGGTGGCAAGTTGGTTTCTACCTTTCAACCCATTTTATTTCAAACAACCAAGAGATTTCATTATTATCATAATTTCCCATTTACCTATTGGATAATACTACATTTTAATTAATACATCAAAATCCAAAAGGACCATTTTGCCCTCAGGCCTCTCCACTTCAAAACTTATGAAACATAACTCAAATGACTTTAAAATTTTTATGATACCACACTGATGGGTCAATCAAATTACCAGAGGAGAAAATGTAATTTTTCTAATTTTTATTTAATTTATATAAATATTTAAACTCAAAAAATAGAATTTTCAATTTTAATTTATTTTATCTAATCAAAGTAAGATTTTTATTCCTGTGAAGTTTATTAGAGGTTCACTTAAGTCAGAGGACCACTTGGACAAAATTCTATAATTTTTCAAATAATATTTTAATTATTAAAATTATTTATAGGTTTTTTGTGATTAATTAAAAAAATATTTTTTAATTACAAAAATTACTTTTTATATTTTCCTAAATCTCCCTAAGTCTAGAGAACTCACAGAAACAAACTTTTCATTTTTTTTCAAATTTTATTTTATGTATTTTAATTATTTTAATGAAAAATTAAGAAAATTACATTTTGTCATTTAAAAAGAAATAAATAAATTATAAAAATTAGAAAAAAAATATTTTAAAGGGTCCTAAGTGATTAGGGAATTATTAGGAACAATTTTTGGCATTTTCATATTTTTAATATTTTAAATTATTTTTTAATTATTTTTAATTCAAAATATAGCTAGAAAATGAACTACTTATTTTAAAATAAATTTAGTTTTTCCTAAGTGCCTCTAATCACAATTGACTCATAAAACAACTTCCATAATTTTCCTAATCAAAGTTAATTTATTATAATTAGTTTAATGGAAAAATACCATTTTTCTTAGAAAATAGACTTTAGTACTCAAACTATTTCAAATGGGTTTCAATTTCTTAGAGCAAGTTAGAATGAGTATTATTTATAGTGTGGAATGATTTTTACTAATTTTTGAATATTATTTTATTTATTTTAATTTTAGTGAGATTTTATGATTTTATTAACCATAGCAATTCACATAAACATTCAAACTTTATTTATATTTTCCAAAAGTTCTCTGACCATACAGAACCTAAAAAAATTAATCCATTATTTTTGAGTTATATTTTAAGTTCTAAAATTATTTTTATTCAAAATAGACAACTAGGATTGAAAATTAGTGTTTTAGAGCTAGAGATGCTCTCTCACCTTAGAAAAATCAAAGAGCATTTGAATTAACTTGAGGAATCAACCCCTAAAATTTCAAGCCATGGTGATTATTATTTACTTATTTAAAATTAAAATAGTACAAAAGGTACCTAATTTATTAAAAATCAAAGACACAACAAATATTTTTAATTTTTTCCACTATATTCTCCTCTATTCATAGAGCGACAAGGTATTTTTTTTTTTATAATTTTTTTTCACAAAGTTAGGTATTTTACACTAAATCCATTTAATCCATATTTTTCTACTTATCTCACTCGACACAGCCTCATCCTACGGCGTTATGAACTCACATGCATCGCTCCACCATTTGATGTTGGTGTTCATGTAGCTACTGACTCAGCCCACGCTTTATGTTTTCATCCCTCCATCCGACGTGATCAAAGCCGTCCAAACGATACACGCACGATCCAATGACTCTCCATCATCGTCTCCGATCATCCTAACTCAAGTATCAACCAACTTAAAACCTTATAATCTAGTTTGATATTTTATGAAATCTAATAGTGTATGTTCCTATGCCTTTATCTGGTCCAGATGAACCTTTCTATACGACCACTTAAGCATGGTGAGAAACTTCACTTCATAAAAGCCTAAACCGAGCTTGATTTTTGGAAAAAAGCGTAAAGTTATGTACAAGAGCGGTGGACTCAATCGTATGCTTGCAAAAGCATTAGTAGAGTCTGGCAAACCTTCTCCGAGTTTCACTCTCCTCGAGCATAAGGTCTTGACAGGAGTTCCTCCAATAGATGGTGCGACCTTGATCTTGGACTAAGTTAAAGTGCTCAAAAGAGGGTGGTTTCAAAGGGGATCTTCCTCATTTGGTTTGGTGAAGGTGAGGAGCAATTTATTTTGGAGACTGGTAAAGATTTAAGGAATGACAGAAAATGTCCTGAATTTAGAGCTCAAACTTGAGCCCAGACAGTGGTTGTGGGTGGCTTAGAATTGTGGGGTTGAACTCAAGAGGGTTATGAGAAGCTCTGGGAACAATTTGGCATTGTTTCTCCAAGGAAATTGTTGATCTCTTATCTTGGTCATGTGAGGTGGATTTTAAATAGGCAGGGCAATGGTGGGCCCTAGGACTGGTTAATTCGTGCAATAAACTACTTATGTGGACGACTGAGAGATGTCAATGACCAATGGGAGTGAGCCAACTCAAGAAATTCCAATTTTGGGTTAAAGGCTTATGGTGGCTCTAAATTTTGGTGTTTTTCAACCACTTGGCTGGTCGACCAGAGCTAGTGTCTAAGAGGCTCATGGGATTTAAGGGATAGTTTAATGGTGATTAGCTTGGAGGTTTCATGGCTAATGGTATATCACACTTGGTTTGGCCAATTTAGGTAGGAAATCCTTTGATTTGAGGGACCCTTGGTCCATGGATCAGTTAGTTTGGGCTAGGTAGATCTAGCCTTGTTCCTAGGGTTCAATTTGGTGACTAGGGTTTGGTTAAACAGAATAGCTTTGGTCAAATTTGGAGCTTAGGTTCAAAAAAAGTTTTGGGTTTGAACTTAGGTTTAGCTTGGGTTTGGTCTAAGATATTGGTCAATTTATTGCTCAAATTGGTGTGGATGATTATCATGAGAAATTTGGAAATGGAATTGGGTGATTTTGAAATGATTAAGGCATTCAATTTAGTGGAATTAGGCTCATGGTCAATTTTGGGTCATTAGGGCTAGACTTGGGTTTGGATTTGGCTAAGGTTTGGATTTGTGTCAATTGAACATTTAAATTGGTCCAAGAGATTGTGATGAAGAGTTTTAAATATCATTTGAGTGGAAATTGTGGAGTTATGGAGTCCAATTTGGGAGAATTTAGATTTTGGTGTAAAATTAGGGTTTTGAGATTGGGGTTGAAATTGAGCTTAACATGGGGTAAATTGGGCTTCATTTTGGTCTCAATTGGGATTGAATATGATGAATTTGAGTTTAAAATTAAAATTGGGCAAGATTGAAGTCAAGTTGGTGTAAATTGAGGTGAATTGGGGAATTTAGGCATTAGGTGCAATATAGGGATTTTGGTCAAAAGGGGTTAACTGGGCCAAATTGGGCTCAGTAGAGTGGTTTGAATTATTTTTTTGGACATTTGGAGTTATTTTGGAGATTTTGGGAATTTTTGAAATTTTTTGGGTATGAAGGGCATTTTGGAAATTTTAGCAGTTTTTGGTGGTATTTTGGGGATTTTGGAAACTTTAGGGTATTAATGTCAACTTGAGTGGTTTGGAATGGTTTAAAATGATTTTTAAATAGACCTTAAGAACTTAGGTAATTTTGGGAATTTTTGAAAAATGGAGAGTTGGGGCCAAGAAGGGCCAAAATTGAGAATTTGGCAAGATTGGGATTAAGAATGTTAATCATGAGGTCACCCATTTTAAGCCAAGATACCAAGGGAACTCCCAGTATGGATCCTCCATGTTCTATTCTTAGCCAATCACTAGACCAAGGCTAATGATTTATGGGACCATCCACATGAGTTTCCAATAGAGTGAGGGGTCAAGCTAGGCATGTTTGAGTTAGGGTTGTGAGTGAATGTGAAAGGTTCATGTGTGTGTACATGTAGACCTCACCAAGTCCACACCACCCAGGTCTAACCTTAAGGCCAAATAGTCCTATGGGAAGTCATCTTGAGCTCCCTCATATTGGCTTCGCCTACTAAGTGCTTAGAGATTAGAACCGACATGTGGAACTTCAAGATAAGAAAAAAAGAGTTTTAGAATTTCTATTGTTGAGGGTTCCATCATTAGTTCTCTAGGAATAATTAACAGGAAAGTCCTAAGGCTAGATCCTAGGTTTCTAAAAAAGACACTAGACCTCATTCAATAGTGAGGTAAACAAAGGAACCCATATAGGTGATGTGTGCTGAGAGAACACACCGCACGTATTGGCATTGAATGAAGAAATAAAAAAAAGCCAACACAACTGTGGAAGAAACCAAGCTCAGAGCAAAATAGAGGAAATGAGGAGAAGGTTTCAGTTGGGGAGTATTGAAGGAATCTTCAATCAATTTCGAAGACTCCAAAACTCTTGCCAGGTATTGGCGGGTGTACCTTCAGAATGTCAATTCAGGAGTGGGTCTGAAGTTCACAATGTTATTTTTGCTTACTAACCCAAGTAAGGGGCAACACAACAGATTTGTGCAGATAATTATCAAGTAAACTGACAATTGCAGAGAAGATTTGATTTTAAGTTTGATTTTTTAAATTCAACTTCAAATTTGATCCTGATTTTGTGAAAATTTAATTTTGGAAGGCAAAAATATATGAAGAAACTAGATTGAGATGGAATGAATAGGGAATCATATCCAACTCAAATGACCGATAAAAGGAAAGAAGTGCTACATCAGGAAAGAAAGTACAAGGACTCACATCCAACAAAAGCCTTATCAAAAGTACAGAGAAATGAGAATACAATGCCTTACTCCATTTATGGTTGCCTTATACGTATCTTAAATATTTATGCAGAGAATCAGATGCCTTACTCCATTTAAGGTGGCCTTATACCCTTTTCAAATATTTATGTAGAGAACTAGATGCCTTACTCCATTAAAGGTGGCCTTACACCGATCTTGAAGGATGAGAATAGGATGCCTTACTCCATTTAAGGTGATCTTATACCTATCTCAAAGATTCATGTAGAGACCCAGATGCCTTACTCCATTTACGGTGGCCTTAGACCGATCTCAAAAGATGAGAATAGGATGTTTTACTCCATTTAAGGTGGTCTTATACCTATCTCAAAGATTTGAGTACAAAATCAGATGCCTTACTCCATTTAAGGTGGCCTTAAGCTGATCTTGAAGGATGATAATATGATGCCTTACTCCATTCAAGGTGGTCTTATACTATCTCAAAGATTTGTTTAGAGAAATGGTTGCCTTACTCCATTTAAGGTGGCCTTAGACCGATCTCAAAAGATGAGAATAGGATTCTTTACTCCATTTAAGGTGATCTTATACCTATCACACAAAATTGTGTAGAGAATCAGATGCCTTACTCCATATAAGGTGGCCTTAGGCAGATCTCAAAGGATGAGAATATGATGCCTTACTCCATTTAAGGTTGACTTATACCTATCTTGAAGATTTGTGTAGAGAATCAGATGTCTTACTCTATTTAAGGTGGCCTTAGACCAATCTTGAAGGATGAGAATAGGATGCCTTAATCAAATTAAGGTGGCCTTAGACCATCTCAAAGGATGAGAATAGGATGCCTTAATCAATTTAAGGTGGCTTTATACTTATCTCAAAGATTTATGAAGAGAATCAGATGACTTACTTCATTTAAGGTGTTCTTAAAACGATCTCAAAGGATGAGAATAGGATGTCTTACGCTATTTAAGGTAGTCTTATACCTATCTCAAAGATTTGTGTAGAGAATCAGATTCCTTACTACACTTATGATGGTATTAGACCATTCTTAAAGGATGAGAATAGTACGCCTTACTCTATTTAAGGTGGTATTATACCTATCTCGAAGAGTTGTGTAGAGAATCATATACCTTACTCCATTTAAGGTGGCCTTAAAACGATCTCGAAGGATAAGAATAGGATGCCTTACTCCATTTAAGGGGTCCATATACCTATCTCAAATACTTGTGAAGAGAATCAGATGCCTTAATCTATTTAAGGTGGCCTTAAAACGATCTCCAAGAATGAGAATGGGATGCCTTACTCCATTTATGGTGGCCTTATACTTATCTCGAAGATTTGTGAAGAAAATTAGATAACTTGCTTCATTTAAGGTGTCTTTAGACTGATCTCAAAAGATGAGAACAGGATGTCTTACTCCATTTATGGTGGCCATATACTTATCTCGAAGATTTAGAATAGGATGCCTTTACTCCATTTAAGGTGGTCTTACACCTTTCTCAAAGAATTGGGAATCAGAATTTAGGTACTGATCCCATGATGGGAATTGGAATTTAGGTACCAACCTTGAAAAGATGAGAATCCAAAGCCTTAACCCATTAAAGGAGCCTAATGTTGATCTCAAAAGGATGAGAATAAGATGCTTTAATCCATACATCTATCTCAAGAATTGTGAATCAGAATATAGGTACTGATCATAGAATGGGAATTGGAATTTAGGTACCAACTCTGCAAAGATAAGTATCAAAAGCCTTAATCCAGTTAAGGGGGCCACACACCGACCGCAAAAGGATGAGAATAGGATGCCTTAATCCATTTAAGGGGGCTCACACTTATCTTAAGAATTTAGAATCAAAATTTTTGTATAGATTCCAGGATGTGAATTGGAATTTAGGTGCTAACCCAGAAAGGATGAGAATCAAAAGACTTAATCCATTTAAGGTGGCCTCACATCGATCTTGAAAGGATGAGAATAGGATGCCTTAATCTATTTAATGGGGTCTCACACCTATCTCTAGAATTGGGAATCTGAATTTAGCTATTTATCCCGAGAACATTGTGATTGCAGAGAATTTATGGAAAGAGTGCAAAAAATTGTGGAATCTTGTGAAGAGATTAATAAAAATTTATGAGGTGTAGAGTTTTGTTTTATTGTTCAGTTTTATTTTGTTTGATGATAAGAATTATTTTGTTGCATTTTTTTGTAGGATTTAGACCCAGTTTTAGACAAACATGACATCTTAGCTTTTAAAAATGAGTCTTTGTCTCTGAAACATCACGAGGCACGGTACTTCTTGAAGTATCATCCACTGACTAGAGACAAGTGTTAGAGAATAAACCACTCTTTAAAGTGATATTAGAATTATATTCTTTCAAGCACTTATAAAAATGTGTTATCTCTAAGGTCACCACAACTGAAGAGGCTGCAACTTCATAGCTTCATTTGTAGTAGTTGACATTTGCTTTGACATTGATTCTATAAAGGTTGGTCAAGTTATCTTTGAGAAATCACTCTGATGTTCTTCATGTTTTCCTTGGAGTTGTATTTGCTAGGAATTGAAGGACATGACTTCAATGTTTAATTTCCATTAAATGTTAATAACATCGTCATTACTTTAATTCTTTCTTCGTAGGCCTAAGCATATTTCAAAATTTCTGCTCATGTGATTAAAACATATTTCATTTCCCAAGGTTATTTTAAAGCCTGTTAATAACTGAACAAAAGACACAAGATCACTTAACTCTTGTAGAGCATAATATCAGAATAATTTTCTTAAGAGAACCTTTCAAGTTTTATTTATTAAGGGAGATTTAGGACACCAATCTTTGATTTTATGCTCTCCTCAAGGTTCTGCTCAGGGAGCCCTATTTTTTTTCTCCACTTTTTTTACTGAGAATTACGCTAACTGGTGAAGCATATTTCTTTTATAGATTTTAAATTTCTAAATTAAGACACCAATATTTGATTGTATGCCCACCCAAGCTTCTTCTTAGAAAAAAAATTTTCTCTTCTTTTTTTTTTTGTCATTTTTTCTTTTCTTCTTCTTTTTTCTTTTTTTTTTCACTAAGAATTACTAAATTTAACGGAGCAAACTTTAAATATTTTTAATGTCTCAACTCAAACACTAATTTTTTATTTTATCCTCACCTCAAGCTTCTTCTTAGGGAGCCCTTCATTTTTTATTATATTTCTTTTCCTCGATTTGTTTTCTGAGAATTACTATATATGGTAGAGCATATTTTAAGGATTTTGAATATCCGAACTCACCTAATTAATAATCCTCAGATATTTCTTATTATGTTATGAGATATTATAGCACAATTGAATGTCAGGACCCAATCTCATGGAAAGAAATTAAATGGCTTATAATATCCTGAGTCAATTACTCGCTTTTCAATCACACAATTTTATTTTGAAATCTACTTATGACTCAATACGAATTCTTTAAAGTCAAGGACCCAATTATTAGGGTATTAATTTGATTCTTTCCTGAAGTGATGATCTGGTTAAAACACTGAATGTCTTGCCTTGGATTATATGCTTCTTGATTGCCTTCCTTTTGAGCTTCGAACATTCTTTGATTTATCTATTCAAATATTAAATAATTTTGGGCAACCAAAATGTTATATATTTTCCATTTTCTCTTTTTTTTGTTTTGTTGCGATGGGAGGGTTGGGCCAACAACCCATCATCTTGTTGATGTCGTTTTTGATTGTGGATCCTGATAGCTTAACTTGTGGACAACCTTGTCATGGGGTGGTTCCTCAGTGAATGCAAAGATAAGTTTCAGATATGTCATCATTTCTATCATTAGAAGAAATTTGAAAGTTAGTGAAGCCTCGTGCCTCATAATTTTAGCGAAATACTTGAATTGACACACTTGTCTTGTGAACTGGGCATGGCTTCTTATTTGACTTTATTTTTTTTAACTTTAAGAGGTGTTTTCAATTTCATCATTTGTTCTTGTAATTATAGTGTAAAGAGGTTTAATTAGATTTAACAAGAGATTAAAAGACTTACAGAATTGGCTCAATTTGCAAATAACAAACCAAACCCGAAAGATATGAGGAAAAGGCGTAGTTTAGGACCCAATGCGGGATTAACTTTATAACGCACATTGCCAAGGCGGAACTAGTCCACCATCACACCTATTGGGGGTCCAACCCCACACAACAAGAGAAATCTCTAAAGGACTCCTAAACCTTTCTGTTTAAAGATGATTAAACAAACAGTCCTAGAATAAAAAAGAGTTGACCGTACTTGCCCAAGAAAGAAATGAGAAAGCATGCCAACGGAAGAAGTGTAATCTGTTCTATGAAGGGCATGGACACATTACCAATTAACGAAGACAAGACTTTTTTAATATAATGGAGAGTGAAACTAGTCCCCAACGAAGTCGCCAGAATTTGTCGGGCGTTAAAAATTCAAGAAATGTTCATGAGTGTGGTTTTGATTTAATTTAATATACTTGTAAATTTAATTTTTGGAAAAATAGTATTTTACGTTTGAAAAGTAATCTTTTAGTTTTTAACATATAAGGCCAAACCAATCTCATATAAACAATAGTTTAAATAAACAAGCACAACACTACAAGCGACGTATCTACCCTAAGAAATAGACATATCACTTATCCGTGAGGTTAGATTAAAAAAAAACTACAGAAATTCTGACATCTGTTTTAGTCTGTGAACATTTACGTTGACCAAAAAAATCCCCTTATCTAATATAAATGATTAAATGGGTTCTTAAGTTTTGTATAAGTGCAAACCTATAATAAATTACATCATAAATGACTGTGGTCACCTAAGAAAACTCTCAATTTAGATCAGAAAATATTGTCTTCAAGAATTTTAAGGGGTAGAACTTTTCATAGATCGAACCAAGAAGTGTCAAATTGGGGAGGCTCAAATTTGGATCATTGTTATGGTATCTAAAGGCAGAAAAACTAAGGGTTATCATAGATCCTGAGGAGAACCTCAATTACTTGCCAAGCTATCCTATGGTTTGACTTCAATTTCGAGGACATTTTCAAGTGTTTCATCCTACAAATTATTATTATTTAGGGCTCACATTTGTATGACACATATATACAAATAACCTGGAAGACAAAAAGGATTTGTGTCATAGCGAATAATAACCATGGAATCCCAAAATAAGTTAGGGCTTAAGTTGCACGGCATGATTGTGCAAGGGCAAAAGATAAAGTGACGATTTATGTTGCACTAAGCAACCAATCTCAAAAAATTATGGCTTGTTGTTCAAATGAAGGAAACGATTTGTCGTTGTAGATCCACTTGCTATTATAGATGGCCGCTCTCGTAGTTAGCTCCAAGCTCCCCAATGAAGTAGCAATCCAAAAGTCTAAAGGTTCAAAGTTTTAAATGACAAGTTTAATTCAATAATTTTGGGGGGGGGGGGTTAAAAATGATTAGAGGGACATCGATTAGGATCCCAAAGTTCCCTCGTTCCAGTAACTTTTTTTTTCTTTTGAATTTACTTAGCTTAAACAAGTTGTTAGGCTCATTTAAACTGAGGAGAACTTGTTAGCAACCATCGGTTACCTCATCCGAAGAACTCTCATAAATTCAAAAGGACGTGTTATGAAATTGAATTTTAAAAGATTTATGGTTAGCATTGAAAGGGTTTAATATAATTTTGAAAATTATTTGAATTTTTAATTTTGAAAATTTTTTATTTTATTTAATTAACCAACCAAACATAGTATGACAGAGCAGTAGTAAATTGCAGTAAGTGAAATAACAGAAAGTAAATAAAACTGTAAAGGCGCACATTTCATCTTCTCAGTGCTCCTGCTGAAATGTTAGAACTTGCACCATATATATAATTTTATAGGAAATTGAAACAAATTGCAGGAACAGAAAACAAGAAGACCAATTAAAGGTATATCTACTAAACCCTATGCCATAACTTGGTGGCTCGTCAAAGGTTTTAATGGATTATTTTCTAGAGCAAAGAATAATAATTTCAATTATCCTTTGAAGTATCCAAAAGGTCATAAATGTCTTCAGAGAACAATCCTTAACAATCTTTAGAACCCTTTGAAATAAATTGAATTCATTTGAGCATATTATATTGTTCAATTGATCATCTCAAACTTTAAATTTAGTTTCAATGAATTAATACATCTTGTTCTCGGTGAACATTAATATTTAAATTATCCCAAGGATGGGGTAATCAGACAGTCGCTTAATGTTCTACTTAAGAGTTATGCGAGTTAATGGCTCGAGGGACAGACTCAAAGTCATTAAAGACCATGTATCTACCACTAAAATTGGGTTTGTAGTGTTTAGAGGGGTTAATCAATCACATCTTTTTTTTCTAAACCTTATTAAAAAAGTTCAAATATCAAGCCTAGCTCACTTCTAAGCCACTAAAAATTTCAAGAGTAAATTTGAATTTATCAAAATTTCAATTAGGGGGGCTTCAAATAAGTGAATTATTATCTTCCTAACTCAATGCCACTTTTTAAGGATTATTCAACTAAATTGACTTCCAAGTCATAATAATTTATAAAATTACAATTTTACCCAAATCATGTAAAAGTTGGCAAGTTGGTTTCTACCTTTTAGTTTCAAACATCCAAGAGAGTTGACTATGATCAAAATTCCCATTTACCCTTTGGTTAATCCTAAATTTTAATTAAGACATCAAAATCCAAAATTATCATTTTGCCTTTAGGGCTCTCCACTTCATAACTTATCAAATATAACTCAAATAACTTTGAAATTTTTATGAAACCCCACACATGGGTCAATCAAAATATTAGAGAAGAAAATGTAATTTTTCTAATTTTTATTTTATTTTTATAATTATTTTAACTCAAAAATAGGATTTTCAATATTAATTTATTTTAACTTATCAAAATAAAATTTTTATTCATTAGAAAATTGTTGAAGGTTCATCTAGATTGGAGGACCACTTGTACAAAATTTCATAATTTTTCAAATTATATTTTAATTAATAAAATTATTTACAAATTTTTTAGTGATTAATTTAATAGAAAATATGTACTAGTTACAAAAATTACTTTTTATATTTTTCTTAAATCTCCTTAAGTCCAAAGAACTCAATGAAATACACTTTTTATTTTATCAAATTTTATTTTATTTATTATAATTATTTTAATGGAAAATTAAGAAAAATATATCTTTTGCATTTAAAAATAGATAACTAAATTTGAAAAAATTAGAAAAAATACTTTAAAGGGTCCTAAGCGATCAACGAATAATTAGGAAAAATTTTGGGCATTTTCATATTTTTGAGTTTTTAAATATTTTTTAATTATTTTTAATTTAAAATATTGCTAAAAAATGAAGTATTTATTTTAAAATAATTTTCATTTTTCCTAAGTGCTCCTAATCACATGAAACATAGAAAACCACTGTTCATAATTTTTCAAATTATACTTAATTTATTAAAATTATTTTAATGTAAAAATGTCGTTTTACTTAAAAAATAGACTTTAGTGCTCAAACTAATTCAAATGGGTTTCAAATTTTTACAGTGAGTTAGAATGAGTATTATTTACAATGTGGAATCCTTTTTGTTTAGTTTTAAAGGTTATTTTATTTATTTTAATTTTAGTGAGTTTTCATGATTTAATTAATTATAGTAATAGACATAAACATTCAAACTTGATTTATATTTTTCTAGAAGTCCTCTGACCACAAGAAACCTCCAAAAAAAATCTCATATTTTTTTATTTATATTTTAATTTATAAAATTATTTTTAAGCAAAATAGACAACTAGGCTTGCAAATTAGAGTTTCAAAGCTAGAGAAGATCTCTTACCATTTAAAAGTTGGAGAAAATCCCTATTAACAAGAGGAATCAACTCTAAAATTTAATGCCATTGCGATTATTAAAAATCTGATACACATCAAATAATTTTTATTTTTATTTCACATTATTCTCCTCTGTTCACTAAGCAATAGAGTATTTTTATTTTATTTTTTTGATTTTTCTACATAAAGTTTTGTATTTTATAATTTCTATGAATTAAATAAATTCATTTATTCTATATTTTTTTACTTATCTGACTCAATGTCACCTCATCTGATGGCGCTTCGAACTCACACGCGACGCTCCACCATTTGATGTTGTCATCTATGTAGCCACTAACACAACTCATGCTTTATGTTTCATCCCTTTGTCTCGTGTGATCTCATCCATCCAAACGATACACGCATGAGCCAATGACTCTCTATCGTCGTCCTCAATCATCCTAACTTGAGAACCGCATGAGTTAATCGTTCGATACTCAATGAAATCACATTTAGTTTATTCCTACAACTTGATCTAGTCCAGACAAACCTATATATAAAGCTACTTAGGAATGGTGAGTAACTTCTCTTCAAAAAAGCCTAAAACGAGCTCAGTTTTGGGGCAAATGGCGTATGCCTATGTCCAAGAGGGGTGGCCTTAATTGGATGCTTGTAGAAGCTTCAGTAGAGTCTGATGAACCTCCTCAAATTTTCATTTTGCTTGGTGTAAAGTCTAGATAGGAGTTCCTCCAACAAGTGGTGTGACCTTGGTCTTAGACTAGGTCAGGGTGCTGAACAAAGGGGGGTTTTGATAGGGATTGTCGGTTGTCAAATTGGAAGTTTTCAATTGCTAGAAGGGATATCCCGACACCAAGTTTAATTTAATTTATATATATTGGGAAAAGTAGTATTTTAAATTTTGAAAATATAATATCCAACTGATCTCATATCTTCAGCAGTTTAAATAAACGAGCCTAATACCGTAAGTAATACATCTATCCCGAAGGGTAGACACACTACTTACTGGTAAGACTTGTTTAAATAAACAAAAATATTTATGACATCTGTTTAAGTCTGAGAAAAATCATTTTTTATGTTAACCGACAAGTTCTCTTATTTAATACAAAATTTTAAGTAGGGTTTATATTAAGTTGGGTTCTTAAAAGTTTTCTACAAGGGTAAGCCCTTATAGTTTCATAGATAACCAAAGTCACCAAAGAAAACTCTCGATAAAAAATCAGGGAAAATTGTCTTCAAAGAGTTCAAAGGATAAGACTTTTCAAAAGATCAGGTAAAGAGATGTGAAAGGGGAATGACTCAAATTCGGAACATTTATTTTGGAATCTAAAGGAAGAAGAACTAGGGGATGTCATAGATTCCGAGGAGATTCTTGGTGACTTCCCAAGCTATATTATGGTTTGGCTTCAACTTCAATAAGAAATTATGTGTGTCATTCTGCCAATTTTATTAATTAGAGCTTACATTCATGCGAGACAGTCGAACAGATAGCGTGGAAGATGTGAGGATTTAGGTCGTGACGAATGACAACCTCAGAATCCTATGACGAGTTAGGGCTTAAATTGTATAACAAAGCCAAACAAAGGCCTAAAGAAAAGTGAAATCCTAGGGTGAGTTAAGCTTAAATTGTATAATAGAGCCACATAAAGGCCTAAAGAAAAAGTTGAGGATTTATGTTGCACTAGATGGACAACCTCAAAATCCTAAAGGCATATTGTTTAATTCTAAGGAAAGATGTGTTGTTGTAGATCCTCGTTCTGTTGTATTTTCTCGTGCTATTGCAAATTGCTACCCACGGAGTTAGTTCCAAGCTCTTCGGTGAAGTCGCTGACCTAAAGTTCAAGGTTTAAAGGTTTAAATGACAAGTTAAATTCAATTATTATGAGGGGGGGTTAAAGTTGATTATAGCGACACCAGTTAGGATCCTTCGGTTCCCTCATTTTGACACCATTATTTTCTACAGATTCCCTTAGTCCAAATAAATTTACTAAACTTAACTTAATTAGTTTTATAATTTCCTTTAGACCGTGGGAAATCTCATCAGTAATCATAGGCTACATCCTCCGAGGGATTCCAGAACATCCGATAGAGACGTTATAATGTAGTTATAATTTTTATTTTGTTATTTTGTTTGTGATTAAATTTTGAGTTGTTTTATATTTTGATTGTTTTGGCGGTGAATTTTATCTTTTTTGGGTGTTTAAATTTGGTTTTGTTTTTAATTTTGTGCCTATCCTAAAAGTTTCAGTTTTGACATGTAGGGTGACCTTGTTGTTTAACATGCAAGTTTATGGGTAGGAAATGAGAGGTGCATAAAGGTAAATAAAAGTAAATTTCAATGCAATAACTTAAAAACATACATGTCAATTCTTCCTGTTCCTCTACCTGAAAGGTTAGTATTTGTAATGACTATATATAATTTTGTAGGAATTAAAATATGCTTGCAGGAAAAGCAAAGAGTACAGGTTTGAGGTGTGTCTACCAAACCCTATTTCTCACCATAGTGGGTCCAATTAATCATTTGTGGGGGTGACTCCGTTGTTAAAATCATAATATGTCCAAGTGTCCTCCGAGACTCCCAAAGGATCATGAAAAGGTCTTGGATAATACCCTAGAAAATTCATAGTCCCTCAGATCATCTTGTACTCCTTTTGGTCCTATTATGTTGTTATGTGGTTCACCCAATTCATTCCCTTTTGCTCAATAAACCTGTATGTTTTGGATATCCCTTTAAGTAAGGTATGTATCATTTGATGTTACACTTACGAATTATACAAGTAAAAACCCTTATGGGCAATTTGGCTTAATTAAGAAACTTGGTTGGCTTATTTTCGAAGTTGGGCTTGTAGTGTTTTTAAAAATATTTGAAATTAATTACATGTCATTTTCTAAACCTCATTAGACAAGATTTGATTAAGCCTAATTCACTACTAAGCCCTTAAAACTTAATGGGTAGATTTGTAATAATTTTTTTAAGAAATATTTAAATATTTATATTTGTAATCC
The DNA here is from genome assembly GCA_003013225.1 of Phalaenopsis aphrodite. Lineage (NCBI taxonomy): Eukaryota > Viridiplantae > Streptophyta > Magnoliopsida > Asparagales > Orchidaceae > Phalaenopsis > Phalaenopsis aphrodite. Next base: position 280,722 of record NEWO01000241.1, on the reverse strand, counting down.
TTATCAAGAATCATAAATCATTTTAAAATCATTAATTTTGGTTTTAAATTAGTGGGTTATTAGATTCTAAAGTCAAACCCCTAACCTCAATATCTTCTTATTTAACTACTCTTTTGAATTACAAGTTTATCCTTAATGAGACCAAAGTGAGATTGGTTGCTACCATTTATCCCTTTCATGTTTCAGTCTTCAAGACATGTCAATTAATGTCATTTATTACCCATTTAACCTTTGGTTAGGCCTAAATATTAATAAGGGCTTAAATCCTCAAATTACCAATTTTGCCCTTAAGGCCTTAACACCATATAATTCATTAAATTAAATCCAAATGATTTAAAAATTTTTAGGTAACCCTACTCATGGGTTAATTAAAACATGAGAGGAGAAAATATGATTTTTCTAAATGTATTTAATTTTGATAATTATTTTAATGCAACAATATGTATTTTTAATGAAAATTCAATAACTCAACCAAAATAAAACGTTTGTCCTTAAGAACAATACTAGAGGTTCACCATGGTCGAGGACTAGTTTGACCAATTTTCATGATTTTTAGAGGTTTAATTTAATTACAAGAATTATTTGTTTTTTGTGAGAATTAATTAAATATAAAATACTATTAAAGTGGAAAATTAAGTTATATGTCTTTATTAAATCTCTCTAAGTACAGGAAACTTAGAGAAACAAATTTCATATTTTTATGGTTTATATTTTAACTATTAGAATTATTTTAGTGAAAAATTAAAGAAAATTCATTTTAAGCCTTTAAAAATTAGTATCTTGAGTTAGAAAATTAGGAGAATTATATTAATTGGTCCCAATTGATAGAGAAGCAAATATGAATATTTAGTGTGTTTTTACAAATCTGTAATTTTTATAATTTTTAATTATTTGAATTTTTAAAAATCAATTAAAAATGAAATAATTATTTTAATTCCAATTTTATTTTTTTCTTAGGTACCTCTGGTCATAAGGAGCTCCCAAAACCAATTTGGTTATTTTTGAATTGTATTTTAATTATTATAATTATTTTAGTGCCAAAAATGCAATTTCACTTGATTAATCCATTTTGGTGGTCAAATTAATTTCAATTGACTTCGAAATTTTTATGGGGAACTCCTCTAACATTAAATTATAGTAGAGAGTAATTTTTATGCAATTTACATTTATAATTATTCAAATTTTATTTTATTTCAATTAGGGGAGCTCTTTGGACATATAGGGTTATTCTTAATGAGTTAAACCAATTTTATGTTTTTCCAAGGGTCCTCTGACCACAATGAACCTATAAAAAAAAGTTTATAAATTTTTAATTATTATAGTTATTTTACCAAAACAGACATGACATACTTGAAAAACAGAGATCTCTGCTACTCCTTGACCTTGGAAAAATCAAGGAAGATCCCTCATGACAGGGAGAACCAAAGCCCTCAAAATCAAGTCATGGTGAAATTTCCATGCAAATGGAGAATACAAATAAGAAATACACTATTTACTTAAATCAAAACCACAAATTCATGAGGGTATTTTTCTTTTATTTTAAGGATTTTTCTATAAAAAGATATGGATTTTTAAAGTTCTCATATTTAAATAAATAAGAAAAATCCATAATTTTCTATTCAAACAATGCGGCGCCACATAATCCTCGCCATGTTCGAAGCCTCCATGAGACAAATATTGGTTTGGCGTCGCCATCTGAGTCAACACTGACTCGGCCCGCTATTCACGTACCAAAAGTTCGTTCAACGGGATCTTGTCCTCCCAAACGATACACGAGCGATCAGTCGACATTTGTTCATCATCCCCAAGTCCATTAACTCATGAACAATCCGGCTTCTAACCCTAATTTCTTCCTTGATACTCAACCAAATCTCTAAGTGTTTGTTCATATAGATGTGTCTAGACTTGGAGAACACGTTTATATGGTTTATACGGTGTAAAATATAATAAATACATATGAACAACCAATTTAAGCTTGATTTAGGGTTGAGGCTCAATACCTTTGTCTAAGAGGGAAGGCCTCAATCAGATGGTTGTAGTAGCTTCAAATGAGTCCAACAAACCTCTAGATGGAATCCTAGGCTATGAAAAAGTGCCTAGGTAAGGAATCGATCAAGGCTGAATTGGGGTGTTAATCAAAGTCTATGCTAGGGTGGTCTGGTGATAAGGCTTTTGTGCGGGATCTTCTTCTTTCACTCAGGGGATGGTGCGGGTGAAATTAATTTAGATTTGGTGGAGTTTTAAGGGGTTTCCTCTTTCATGCTCAAACTTATGCTGAGAAATTGGCTATGGTCAGTGGGGAAGAGGGATGGAGGATGTTTAGGTTGAACTTATGAGGTCTTAAAGAAGCACTTGGAACAATTTAGCAGAGTCTGCCCAAGAAATTTGAACTTCTCCTTCGTTAGTTGTGGAGAGTGAGTTTAAAAAGTGGAGGCCATGGTGGCTGTCATGCATGGCTGAGGTGGCTAGGAGTTTTCTTAGGTGGAGGCAAGAAAGGAGCAAATGTCCAATTGGGCGGGCTAACATCTGATGGGTTCAATTTTGATGAAAGTTGGGCTAGAGTAGGTAGGTAAGCCATGAAGCCATTTCCAAGACATGAGAACCATATGGGGATTAATTTTGGATGTTCAACATGCTGGTCCTAACCCTCTTGGCCAACTGCTAGGGGTTTGGGTCCACCCATATGAGCTTTCCAAAAGGAGTGAGGAGACTAAATCAATGGGTCTTAGGGTTTGGGCTGTGTGAGAAAGTGTAGTGTATTCAAGCTAGCCTAACCAAGACCAGACTACCCGGGGTTAGTCCTAAGTCACGAACGTCCTATGGGGACTCTCCTTGAGTTCCCTCATATTGATCCCACCTACTAAGTGCTAGAGGTTTAGACCTATATGTGGAACTTTAAGTTGAACAAAGAAGAGATTTGAATTTATAATGGTAAGGGTTCCTTTTCTAGTCTTCTAGGAATAGTCAACAGGAAAGTCATATGGCTAGATCCTAGGCTACTAAGAAGAAAACTAGACCTCAACTAAAGGTGAGGTCAATAAATGGACCCCAAATAGGTGTGGTGGTCGGGCAAGCACACCGCGCATATTGGCATTGACCAAAGAGATTAACAAAACCAACATAAATGTCTAAGCTAACATGCCTAGAATAGAAAGTAGAATTGAGTGATAGTTATTTCTATTGGGGAATCATCAAGTGAAAATTTGATCGAAATCGAGGATTTGGCACTCTCACCAGGGATTAAAAGGAAAGGAATTCCAAAAATGACCATCAAGAAAAGAATAATGACGGTCACAGTGAAGATTAAATTTCAATTCAATTATTGGAAATCTTTGATTTTGATTTTTATAGTTTTGGAGGATGGGAATAAGAATATAGGTATTTACACAAAAAATAAAATTGAAATTTAGATACTGACCTATTGACCTCACTTTTGGTTGAGGTTTAGTTTTTCCTCTTTAGTAGCCTAAGGTCTAGCCATAGGACTTTCCTATTGACTATTCTTGGAAAACTAGAAATTGAACCCTTACCATTAGAAATTCTACACTCTTCTCTACTCAACTTGGAGTTCCACATATTGGTCCTAACCTCTAGCACTTAGTAGGTGCGGTCATTATGGGGAAAACTCAAGATGAGTCATCCTTAGGACTGCTGGACCTTAGGGTTGACCCTGATGTTGGTCTAGGGCTAAGGAACTTACTTGTAATCACTTACACTCACAATCACTCACTACCCTAAACTCAAAACTTCCAGGCTTTGGTCCCTTGATACTTTTGGAAGACTCCTGTAGGTGGTTCCCTAAACCCATTAGCCCCGGGCTAGGGTTTAGCTGAGACCACTACATAGAGGACCCAAAATGGGGTTTCTATTGGTCCATGGCTTATTAATGATGGTTTGTAATCCAACTCTACCGAGATACCCAACCTACCCTTCTGCCCCTAAATTCCCTCAAATTACCTAGATACCATTGGGACCCCAAATTTGGCCAAAATCTCCAAATCTACCCAAAATTCTCAAACTTGATTCAAAAATCATTTCAAACACCTTGAAAACACCCAAACTACCCAAAATCCCCCAAATTGACCAAATTACCAAAATACCCCTCTTGGGCCCAAAATTCCAAAAATTCCAAAAAATCCTAAAAATACCCAAAACCTCCCAAAATTTTCTAATTTCATTTTCCTCAACTATCACATGATCCAATTTGGCCAATTTGACCATCTTTGACCAAAACCCCCAAATTGCCCTTTAAAGGCCCAAATTTCCCCAAATTCAACTCAAATGTCCATCAATTTGATCTCAATTTACCCCAATTCCAATCCTAAACTTAAATTCACTTTTGATATGGCCAAACTAGACCAAATTGAAGCTTAATTGGCCAATGATTTGAGCCCAATTTTTGGTATAGGTTAAACCTCAATTTTGGTCACATGACCTAATCCCACCAAATTGAACCCATAGCCTTGTAAATAGGCCCCAATTAATGTTGAAAAATCTTTACAACATTCCTACACATCAAAATAAACTATAAATTGGCCTTGGTGAAGCCTCAAATCCATTTGATTTTGGCCTGAATCAAAATTCCAAATTTAGCCCCAAATTGGCCAAGTTTCCAAATTTCACACAATTAATTGCCTTAACCTCCAAATTTCACCCAATTGATTGCCTTAACCTCCAAATTGACATCCAATTCATGTTTAAAACTCTTCATGGGTTCCCTATGGACCATTTAAAATAATCAATTTGGAATTAGCCCAAGGCTAGCCCAAGCTAGACTTAAGCCTAGCCCAACAAAACTAAATTGATTAAAATTCAAAATTCCCTCAAATTGACCCTTTAATTGAGCTCAAAATCACTTCCATCCTTCACAAAAGTTTTTCATTATGATCATCTACACCAAATGCAACATTTACTTGGGTCAATTGACATGGCTAGCCTAGACCAAACCCAAGACTTGGTCATTTGCACCCACATTGATCCATGCACTAAATGTGACCCAACCACCCTAAAGCAACCAAATTAACTCCATCTCAGCCATTAGTTGACCCCTAAGACTGAGATAAAACCCATCTAACCACCTAAAGTAAACCATAGACCAAGGGTCCCCCAAATTAAGGGTTCACAAAATACACATGCTTAAGATATCCTTGCCAATTCAAACACATTTGCATTAAATTGTTGTGATGGATTCCTCTGGATGCCTTGAGCACCTATCCACCTCCCCCTGGCCTACCGGCCAGCCTAGTGGCCGAAAAATGGCCAAACCGAGAGCCACCCCCATGGAGCTTCACCCAAATCAAACCTAGAGGCCAGCTCAACCAAATTGAATTGTAGATCTCCTCTGCCCTCCACTTAAGCACCACATTACACCCCTTAATTAGCCATGATAGCCACCCCTTAGCCATTTTTATAAAAAGCACCTCTCACAGCCATGACAATAGGTGCTGAAAATTTCTTCGAGAGACCTTTACAAATTTACCTAGAGCTTCCCTAAGATCCCCTCAGTGCATCCCAACTACTTTCCCTCACCAATTTCCACTGTCAGAGTTCAATTTTGAGCTTGAAACCTTGCTGGAATCCAGAACAGATCCCATTACACCTCCACACTCCATCGAACTCAAATTAACTCTACCCACACCTTCACAACAGTGAAAGAAGCCAAAGCCCCATAAAATCCCCCTTCCATAGAGCCTCTATCATAGCTCTAGACCAACACCTAAATCTGGTCGTGATTGAATTCCTACTTAGGCCTCACACCACAGAAAGAGGCTTAATCCCTAGCCTTCCTAGCGAACGTGCCAAGACCATCTCATTGAAGCTTCACTTCTCAGAGCAAAGGTATAAAACTTCTCTCCCTCCCGAGCTTATTTTGATTCTACACTTAATTAGGCTTAATTTAATTTCTTGATTACCGTATGGATGTGTTCGTCTCACTTAGACGAGTGCATACGATCAAACCCGAGGTGATTTGGTTGAGTCTAGGCTAAGATCTTAGGGTTTTACTGTGGACGGTCACGGGATCATTCTATTGGGGACGATGACAGGGAGCTGTTTGATCAAGCATGTATCGAATGTATGGAGGAGATCAAGCCAAACAGCGCTTCGAAACATTAACTGCGGGCCGAGTCAGTAGCTACGTGGATGGCGGCGTCAAACCAGAGTGTGTCACGCATTCCTTCGGAGCTGCCTAGGATCTAGTCAGCACACGCTTTTTAAATAGATAAATATGGATTTTTCTTATTTATTTAAATACCCCTAACTTCAAAAACTCATAACTTTGTGTAGAAAAATCAAAAAAATAAAATAAAAATACCCTCTTGCTCAATGAATAGAGGAGAACAATGTGCAAATAACTTTAAGTCCATGTGATGTATATTTATTTTTAATTAATTAAACACTGATTTGAATGTTTTGATTCTCCATGCATTTACACTTATCACTATAGCTTGAATTTTTGGCATGTTGTAGCCTCTGTCGAGGGAAACATCCTTTGATTTTTCCAAAGTTAGAGGATGTTCCTAAACAGAGATCCATATTTTTTAAGTTTTTTCACATTATTTCCTTAAAATAATCATGGAAATTAGTATGTTTATTAGAAAATTCCAAGAAATTTTTGAAAGGTCCACCATGACCAGAGAAGCTTTTGGAAATAATTTCATGCGTAAAGTCATTTAAAATATACTTAATTTCATGAACACTAAATCATTAATATAATTAATTTTGAAAGATATAAACATTTAAATAACTTGATTTTTTATTTGCACTCTTATTTATGATCCAGAGAACTTACCATAAAAACTTTAAAATATTTTCAGTACATTTGATAACATAAATTGATTTTTGAAGATAAACATCATTTTTGGCATTTAAATGATTTTTTAAAAATCAAAATGTAACTCAAAAATTTATAAAAACTTATTTTTTGAGTTCTGTGCGATCAGGGGTATTTTCTAAAAAAAATGATATTCAAAATAAAAAACTTATTTTTTAGCTTATTTTTAATATTTAAATAATTAATAATCCCTAAAAATCACAAAAATAATAAAACTCATGGAAATGTTCTAAATTACTTTCTAATCACTTAAAAACAATTAGAATATTTTTTCCTGGTTTTCTAAATAAAGATATTGAATTTTAAAGCTTAAAAATGATTTTAAAGGCTAAAAATGAGTTTTTATTAAAATAATTCCAATAAATCAAATAAAATTTTAAAAAATATAAAATCTTTTTCTCTAAGCTCTTTGACCTTAGGAGATCTTTCAAAAATACAAAACCTCATTTTCTCCATTTAAAATATTTTATATTTAATAAATACCCCAGAACTTAGAATAATTATTAAAATTCAAATGAAATTCAAAAAGTCATGAAATTTGTTCCAAAGACTTCTCTAGTTTAGGTCTACCTCCAGTAAACATTTCAAGGAATTCAGATTTACCTTGGTCAAGTTAGGAATTTTCTTTAAAAAATCCTATTTTTGCATAAAAATAATTATATAAATTAAATTAAATTTTGAAAAATCTCATTTTCCCCTCTGATGTCTTAATTGACCCATGAATGAGGTAGAATAAAAATTCCAAAGTCATTTGGATTAAATTTGATAAATTATAAAGTGATAGAGCCTTGGAGGCAAATGTGTTATTTTGGAAATTAGCCTTAATTAACATTTAGGTTTAATTTAAGGACGGAAATGGGTAACCTCTGATCTTAATTTGGATGTTTATTAAATTGGTACAAACCAACCTCACTTTCCTAATAAAAAGGTTAAGTTAATAGAATTCTAAATTAGGAAAATTTGGAAGTTTATTAAAATAAATTGAATGCAGGACTTAGGGGTATGACTTTTGAAGTCAATAATTAATCAATTTAATACCCCTATGTTGATGTTAAAATAAAATCAAATCATGAATCATGATCACCTAAAGCTTGATCTTTTCAAAACTAATTAAGACACTCACCTAGGTCATAAGGGCTTAGTAGTGACTTAGGCTAAATCAAGTTTCATTTAAATGAGGATTAGAAAAGTAAATATCATTGAAAATTATAACATCTTTCAAACATACAAGCCCAATTAGGGTTAAAATTTGGCTAAGTGTTCCAACAACACTAACTTGTCTCTTTAAGGGTCTTCACCCACATAATTCTTAAATTGAATCACAAGTGATAATTAACCTATTCTTAGGGATAATTG
>NEWO01000241.1:244918-261117 GCA_003013225.1 Phalaenopsis aphrodite | reverse complement strand
AGATGGAAATTGAAATTTAGGTATCAATCCTAGAAAGAGAATCAAAATTTAGGTACTAACCTTGAAAGAAGGGAATCAAAATTTAGGTACTGACTCTGACAATTTCATGAGTGTGGAAAAATTTCTCAGACTAGAAGGTGGAAAATATCCTAGAAAGAGAATCAAAATTTAGGTACTAACCTTGAAAGAAGGGAATCAAAATTTAGGTACTGACTCTGACAATTTCATGAGTGTGGAAAAATTTCTCAGACTAGAAGGTGGAAAATTTAGAGAATTTAAAGAAATCAGACAACCTTGCACCGACCCTAGATTTTCATGGATTTGGAAATTTTCTCACAAGGAAGGTAAAAAATTTAGGTAATTTAAAGGAATCGGACGACCTTGCATCGACCCTGAAATTTCATGGATGAGGAGAATTTCTCGAAAGGAAGGTGGAAATTTTAGGGAAATTAAAGGATCAGATGACCTTTCACCAACCCTGGAATTTCATGGATGGAGAAAAATTTTTGTAAGGAAGATGGAAAATTTAGGGAATTTAAAGGAATTGGATGACCTTGCACCGACCCTAAAATTTTATGGATGCAAAAAATTTCTCGGAAGGAAGGCAAAAATTTAGGGAATTTAAAGGAATCGGTCGACCTTGCACTGACCCTAGAATTTCATGGATGTGAAAAATTTCTCAGAAGGAAGGTTGAGAATTTAGGGAATTTAAAGGAATTGGATGGCCTTGCATCGACTTTTTTAATTTCATGAATGCAGAAAATTTCTCGAAAGGAAGCAAAAAATTTAGGGAATTTAAATGAATCGGATGACCTTGAACCAACCATGGAATTTTGTTTGAAATGTTGTGATATGGAGGGTTGTTGACCTCACTTTTGGTTGGGGTTTAGTTTTTCCCTCTTTAGTAGCCTAAGGTCTAGCCATAGGACTTTCTTATTGACTATTCTTAGAAAACTAGACATGGAACCCTCACCATTAAAAATTCTACACACTTCTCTACTCAACTTGAAGTTCCACAGAGTGATCCTAACCTCTAAATACTTAGTAGGTGGGTCACTATAAGGGAAACTCAAGATGAGCCACCCTTAGGACTGCTGGACCTTAGGGTTGACCCTGGGTGTTCATCTAGTGCTAAGGCACTCACTACACTCACTACACTCACAATCACTACACTCACTACACTCACACCCCTGAACTCAAATTTCTAGCCTAGATCCCTTGATCTTTTTGGGATACTCATGTAGATGGTCCCCTAAACCTACCAACCCTAGGGTTATGATTTGGCTAAGACCACTATGTAGAGGACCCAAAATGGGGTTTCCATTGGTCCATGGCTTGTTGGTGATGGTTGGTACCTCAATTATACCATAATACCCATCTTGGCCTTTTACCCTAAAAACACCCCCAAATTACCAAAATACCCCGCCATAGCCCGAAATTCTAAAAATTCCAAAAAATTCCCAAAAAAATCCCAATAAATCCCAAATATTCCCAATTTCATTTTTCTCAACTACCATATGACCCAATGTGACCAATTTGACCATCTTTAACCATAATCCCCAAATTTGCCTTTGAGGGCCTAAATTTCCCCAATTCAACCCAAATGTCCATCAATTTGATCTCAATTGACCCCAATTCCAATCTTAAACTCAAATTACCTTTTTATATGACTAATATAGACCCAATAAAAGCCTAATTATCCCATGGTTTGATCCTAATTTTGACTTAGGTCAAAATCCCAATTTTGACCATATGACCTAATCTCATCAAATTGAACCCATAGCCTAGTCAGTTGGTCCCAATTAATGTTGAAAAATTTTCATAACACTCCTATAAATCAAAATCAACCATCAATTGGCCTTGTTGAAGTTTCAAATCCATTTGATTTTGGCCTAAATCCAAAATTCCAAAATTTAGCCCCAAATTAGTAAAGTCCCCAAATTTCACCCAATTGATTGCCTTAACCCCTAAATTGGCGTCGAATTCATGTTAAAAACCTTTCATGGGGTCCCTATTGACCATTTACAATAATAAATTTCGAGTTAGCCCAAAGCTAACCCAAGCTAGACCCAAGCCTAGCCCAACATGACCAAATTGGGTAAAAATCAAAATTCCCTCAATTGACCCTTCAATTGAGCCCAAAACCATTTCCATTCTTCATAAAAGTTGTTCCTTATCATCATCTACACAAAATTAAATATTTATTTGGGACAATTGAAATGGCTAACTGAGCCCAAACCCAAGACTTGGTCATTGGCACCCACTTGGACCCATGCAATAAATGTGTCCTAACCACCCTAAAGTCACCAAATTTAACTCCATCACAGCCATTAGTTGGACTTAGTGACCAATCCACACCCCATGAAACCACCTAAATCAAGCCATGGACCAAAGATCCCCCAAATCAAGTGATATTATTTCCAAAAATACACATGCTTAAGATATCTTTGGCAAATCAAACACATTTGCATTAAATTGTTGTGATGGATTCCTATTGGTTCCCTGAGCTTTTAGCCACCTCCCCCTGGCCGGTCGGCCAGCCTAGTGGCCAAAAAAACTAAAAACCGAGAGCAACCCCCATGGCACCTCTCTCAAATCAAACCTAGACACTAGCTCATCAAAATTAAATTGAAGAGCTCCTCTGCCCTCCACTTAAGCACCGCAATGCACCCAAACTTGTGCCTTGAGAGCCATTCCATGAACATTTTTATAAAAACTCACCTCCACGGACATGGGAGGTGTACTAAAAATTTTCTCAGAGAGAGCTTCCCAAATCACTCACAGAGCTTCTTTGAGACCGCCACACCCCATCCCAATCACTCCATTGCCTTGATTCCCCCTTTGTAACCCTAATTTTGAGCTTAAAAATTAGGGCAAAAATAGGAAATCTCTATAAACTCCACCAAACTTCAATTGCTTGTGCCCACACCTTCACAATAACAAGAGAAGACAAAGCCCCATCAAATTCCCCCCTGAAATAGCCTCCACCATAGCTCTAGACCAACACCTGAAATCGAGCTTGGTCGAATTCATACCTAGGCCTTGCACCAAGACCAGGGAGTCAATCCCTAGCTTCCATGGACCCCAACAAACGTGCCGAGCACCTCTGATTGAAAACTCGCTTGTCAAAGCAAAGGTATAAAACTTCTCCTCCTTCTGAGCCTATTTTGAATCTCCATTTACTTGAGCTTAACTTCATGACACATTAGCCGTATGGATATGTTTCTCTTACTAAGAAGGCAAGCATTTTAAAAAAAAATTTCACTTAATTTAGTTGAGAAATGAGAGAGATCTTAGGTCTTGAAGGTGGACGACTCTCGGTCTAAGCCATTGGGGATGATGACCACGCGTCGTCTGATCGTGCGTCTATCAAACAGACGGAGGAGATCGAGCCGGATGACGCTTCGGGACATAAACAGCGGGCCGAGTCAGCAAGGTACGTGGATGGCAGCGTCCAACCAGAGCGCGCCACGCATGCCTTCGGAGCTGTCGTAGGATGAGGTGGCATGCGCGGTTTAAATAGAAAAATAGGGCTTTTTCTATTTATTTATATACCCCTAAATTAGAAAATCCATAACTTTGTCTACAAAAATCACAAAAATAAAATAAAAATATTCTCTTACTCAGTGAACACAGGAGAATAATGTGGAATAAATTTCAAGTCCATTTGATGCATAAAATATTTTTAATTAATTAAATATTGTTTGGGATCATTTAATTCACCATGCATATTGATACATCACCTTGGCTTGAAATTTTGGCATGTTGTAGCCTCTATCAAGAAAAACATCCTCTGATTTTTTCAAAGTTAGAGGAGGTTCCTATATAGAGATCCATATTTTTCAATATCTTGCACGTTATTTCTTTAAAATAATCATGAAAATTAGCATATTGATTAGAAAATTTTAAGAAAATTTTGAAGGGTCCACCATGACCAGAGAAGAATTTGTAAATAATTTCATGGGTCAAGTCATTTGAAATATACTTAAATTTTACAAACACTAAATCACTAAAATAATTAATTTTGAAAAATACAAATATTTAAATGAATTGATTTTTAATCTCCACTATGGCTTATGATCCAGAGAACTCACTATAAAAAGTTCAAAATATTTTTAGTTCATTTGATAACTTTAATTGATTTTTAAAGATAACTACAACTTTTGACACTTAAATGATTTTTAAAAAAATCAAAATGTAACTCAAAAAATTATGAAACTTTGTTTTTTGAGTTCTCTGTGATCAGGGATATTTTAAAAAATAAAATAATATTTATAATAAAAACTTGATTTTTAACCTATTTTAATTATTTAAAATAATTAAAAATTCATAAAAAACACAAAAATAATAAAATTCATGGAAATGTTCTAAATTGCTGCCTAATTACTTAGGAACAACTAGAATATTTTTCCTGATTTTCTAAATAAAGATATTTAATTTCAAAGCTTAAAAACATTTGTAAAGGCTAAAAATGAGTTTTCACTAAAATAATTACAATAAATAAAAAAAATTAAAAAAACATAAAGTTTACTCCTCTAAGTTCTCTAACTTTAGGGAGATTTTTGAAAAATACAAAACTTAATTTTCATCAATTAAAATATTTTATTTTTATTAGATAGCCCAGAATTTAAAATAATTCTAACAAATCCCAGAGAATTCAAAAAATTATGAAATTTTGTTCAAAGTCTTCTCTGGTCTAGTTCTATCTCCAGTAAACATTTCAAGGGATTAGAATTTATCTTGGTGAAGTTAGGAATTTTCTTTGAAAAATCCCATTTTTGCATGAAAATAATTATATAAAATAAATTAAATTTTGAAAAATAACATTTTCTGCTCTCATATCTTAATTGACCCATGAATAAGGTAGGATAAAATTTAAAAGTCATTTGAATTGAATTTGATAAATTATGAAGTGTTAGAGCCTTAGGGGCAAATGTGTAATTTTGGAAATTTAGCCTTAATTAATATTTAGGCTTAATTCAAGGAAGGAAATGGGTAACCTTTGATCTTAATCAATTTATTTGGTGTTTGAAACACAAGGGGTTAATTGGTAGAAACCAACCTCACTCTCCCAATTGAAATAGATAAGTTAATAAATTTCTAAATTATTAAAATTTGGAAGTTTATTAAAATAAAATGAACCTTGGACTTAGGGGTATGAATTTTGAAGTCAATAATTAATCAATTTAATACCCCTATTTTGATTTTCAAATAAAATTCAAATCATGAATCATGACTACTCAAAATCTAAACCTTTTCAAAACTAATTAAGACATTCACCTAGGTCTTAAGGGCTTAGTGGTGACTTAAGCCAAATCAAAATTGACTAAATGAGGATTAGAGAAAGAAACATAACGTAATCAAACATCCTTAAAACACCACTAAGCCCAAATTAGGGTTAAAATTTGGCTAAGTGTTCCAATAACACTAACTTGCCTCTTTAAGGATCTTCACCAACATAATTCTTAAATTGAAACACAAGTGATAATTACCATATTTTTAGGGATAATGGAGACATCAGTGCTCACTGAGCATTAAGGGCATTTACAGGATGAATTATTAAGCAACATAATAAGTTTAAAAGAGCTCAGGATTTTCCACCAGGCAGTGAGAAAGTAGCATGGACCTGCTTCTTTCTCTAGATCTGTTGGACACCTCGAAGATCTACTAAACTTAATATATCTTGCTTGATAAAGTCATCCTTAATTGATCAAATAGGGACCCACCAAGATATGACATAGAAAATTTTACTTCCCTGTTTGATATAAACTACCTTAACATGCCTTTTGAGTTTCAGGTGGTGGAACGAGATGACTCGCCAAGTACGCTTTTACAGTTTTCAGCGCTGTCTTTCTTGTACTTTCATATTATGTTTTTCATACTGTGCTTTCATACCTACAAACTTGCATGCTAAACAATGATGCCACCCCTCGTGAAAACTAAAACTATCAGGATAGCCACAAAACCAAAACAAAAACTAAAATCAACCGAGTTAAAATCCACTGTCATAACATTCAAAACATAAAACAACTCAAAATTTAATCACAAACATCACATAAAACTACAATTACAACTAAATTAAGATGTCTCTATCGGATGATCGGGAATACCTCAAAGGAGGTAACCTACGGTTGCTAACGAGGGTTCCCACAGTTTAAATGAAATTATGGAACTCATTAAGTTAAGTTTCGTAAGTTCATTTGGACTACGTGAATCCAATAGAAATAGTGGTACCGAAAAGAGGAAACCGTAGGATCCTAACCGGTGTCGCTCTAATGAACTTTAATATGCCCCCACAAAAATTTAAAGAACTTCAACCATATGGCCACCGATTTAAGATTATAACTTGACACATTATAAAACTCAAACTCGTCGCGGCAAGGATCTTGGAACTAACATGGTGGGCAGCACAGCCATCTTCAATAGCAAAACCTATCTTTCCCAGCTAAACCAATCTCCCTTCCTTAGACTTAAACAACAAAGCTATAGGACTTTGAGGTTGCTTGTTTAAGCAACGTAAATCCTCACCTTATCTGTAGGCCTTTGTATAGCCCTGCTATACAATATAAGCCCTAACTTGTCTTAGGATTTTGAGGTTGTCGTTTGTCACGACCTAAACCCTCACATCGTCCAAGCTATTTGTGTGATAGTTTCACATGAATTTAATCCCTAACTAATAAAATTGACAGGATGGAACACTTAAATTTTTCTTCTCTAAATTTAAACCAAACATTAGGATATTTTGGGAAGTCACCGAGGTTCTCCTCTAAGATCCATGACATCCCCTAGTTCTTCCTCCTTTGGACTCTACAATAAAATGTTCCAAATTTGAACCAATCCCCTTTTAGACCTCTACGTCCGATTTCATCGAAAAGTCCTACCCTTTGAAATTTCTTGAAGATAATATTTCTTGATTTTTATCGAGAGTCTTCTTAGATGACTTCCGTCATTTAAGTTGTAATTAATTATATGGGCTTGCTCTTATAGGAAGCATGTCCGAACCCAACTTAATATAAACCCTATTTAATCCTTTATATTAAATAGGGGAATTTGTCGACAAATACAAAGGTTTTGCAGACCAAACAGACGTCATACTTTCCTTAGTTTATTTGATCGAGCCTCATCCTCAATTTTTGTGTTTATCCTTCGGGATAGATACAAGATTTGAGGTATAGTAATCTTTCATCTAAATTATAACAACATCCTTCCAAAGCAGGCGTCATGATTTTGATTCCGGCGACCGACAGCTTTTTACGGGCAACTCCCCTTCAACCAAACCCCGAAATAGCGCCGACAGCTTCTGGCGACTCCGTTGGGGACAAGCTTTTCTCTCCATTTAAATCAAGAAATATTATCTCCACACATCGGCAATGTGTCCATGCCCCTCTTGGACCAAATTACCCTTGTTCCGCTGACATACTTTACCCATTTCTATCTTGGGAAGGTATGGTCAACTCCTTGGGCTTCAAGACTAGCTGTTCAACCTTCTTTGAATAGAGGGGTTCAGAAGACCATTAAGGACTCTTTAAATTTTTATATGGGGTCGGATCCCCAATAGGTGTGTCGGTGGACTAGTTTCACTTGGGCATTTTCTGCCACTAATTGGGTCCCACACTGGGTCCTAAAATTCTTCACATCCCTCTTCCAAATTTGATTTGCTATTCCGCAAATTAAACCAAATCGTGTTGTGTTGCGTGCACTTTGAAATTTTCTTATATTGCTTAAACTTTACACCTTTTTAAACAAAGATGTTAAAAATACCCATAAATTAAGACCCGCCCGGTCTATCGATCAACCTCTATTTTCAGTGCTTGCACTAAAGATTACGAGGTTTTTGGCCATAGAGCTAACCTTAAAACTTTCTGTTTTAAAGCCCACTGCAATGGCCTACCCAACGCTGACCTTTTCCTGCAACCTGCCAACGGACTGCAGCTCCCGTAGCGTGGCTCCCACCATCAAGTTCGGAGCTAGATTTGAAGATCTCGAGATCATTCTCTGGAAAGTCTCATTCGTGGTAATGAAGATCGCTGCTCCAGAAATACAAGAACCGTCTGCAAAATTTAGTTTGAACTACCTTCAAGACTTCCCTGCCTACAAAAAGGCTAAAGCTACTACCATCGCGACACCCGCCAAACCTGCTATCCCCGCTGCTGCTAAGAGGATGGATGTGATGATTGTTGAAAATCCGACTGACGGATTAACTTTCCCACCACCCGTGTTTGAAATTGGGTCAAGCTCAAGGACTGTACCACTAACCCAAACTCAAAGGAGAAACTGCAATAGAAGAGTTCGGAGGGCCATCAAAGCCCAGGCTCCTGAGAAGACACCTATTGATGAGGAACCTCATCAAGGTTAAGAAGTGTTACCAGAAATTTATCCACTCCTACGAGGGAGTAAATTCCGTCCTCTGACAGATACTGATGGATATGAGCGTATCCAGAAGATCGCTGCCGCATTACCATCACTCCGTGGACACAGTGAGGAGGAAAGGAAGTTCACTCTAACCACTCGAGTTAACGCAGTTTTCAGAAGGCTTGCTACCAAGGAAGGCTGTTCGGTTAGTGAGTTACTTAAACAAGTGGGAGATGCAATTTCCTCTCGCATGAAGAAGAAAATTTTGAAAGGCGTCAAATTCGCCAAACAATCCCGTAAGATAATTGGAGCTCCGCCTACTCGCATCCCCGTTTGGTTCTGTTTGCGGAATAGAGTTGATACCACAGTGATTACTACTGATCATACCGCCACCAAGACCGCAGGCCGTCGACCAGTTAAGTCGAGACTGGGTCTAAAGATCTTACCCGCCATTCCTGCAATCCCAGAGATAAAGACAAAGCGATTACCTGACACTGTAGCTGGTCTACACCACGGGGAGCATACCTTCCCTCGACATACCGATGTCTCTACAAAGACGCCCCTTCATGAGACAACATCGTCAAACAAGAAGAGGGTATGTGTACCCAAGGTCGCTGCACCAATACAATTCAGTGAGCCTGTAGGATAGGAAATGAAACCACGATCAGAGATATCTGACATCGTCGCAACAATAGCCAGCTAGATGGAGGAATAAGTAGAGGATGTCCATCAGAGTCCTCCAGATTTTAAAGTAATCAAGGAATTGATAATTGAAGAAAAAGTTGAGAAACTCAGGATTGAGATTTTCGAGTTAGCTTGAGAGCATGGAGTTTCCGTCAATAGTGACAATGAAGATTTTGATTACAATGATTACTTGGAGGAGGATTTCATGGATGTCCTTGTGATCAAAACCAGATCTACCACATCTGCGTGCGAGGCTCAACCTCACACCAAAGAGAATGCCATAGATGAACTACGTAGGTTTATCCTCCTAAGGGATGAGCAAGTCAACCTACTAGAGAAAAGAATAGAAGAGATGACTGCAGCTATGACCGCCATGGCCACCATTCAGAGGCAATCACAAACACCAAGATTGGCTTCTCCAGAGATTAATCAGCCAGAAATCATAGACATCACAGATGAAAGAAGGGGGGCTACCTCAGTAGAAAAAATGAAAAACCAAAGAAAGATTCTCCGTCAGGTGTCATGCCAGAAAAGGAATTAAAGCAAATGGTTGAACAAGTGTGGAACGCCTTAGCCTAATTCAAGGGCGGTGCATCAATTTTAAAGGGTAGACCTTACCCAAAGGAGTTCGATGTCGTACCTTTACCCAATGGTTTTGTGGCACCAAACTTCAAGATATTTGATGGGACTGGAAATCCTAGACAACATATAGTTCATTTCCGAGCCACTTGTGACCGCACAAGGAATAACGAGGCTCTACTCTGCCAGCATTTTGTCAGCAGCTTGTCAGGAATTACTTTCGACTGCTACGCTGACTTGCCCAACGGGTCAGTTAAAATATTTTTTAAGTTGGAACAATTATTTATGAAAAGATTTATCGGGGCGTAACATCATGTGTCTATTGGAGAGCTCATGATGAAGAAGCAAAAGCCCAGCGAAACTTTGGTGGACTATATTTTGAGGTGGAGAAACCTTAGCATGAAATGTGAACCTCAGCTACAGGAACATCAAGAGATTGAGATTCTACTCAAGAGCATTCATGGGCCCATAGCTTTCATGATTAAGGAACTCACCATTAAATCCTTCAAGAACTCAGTAAAGCCAGCAGTCTCCAAGATGAAATGAAGCACATGGAGCCACATGAAAATGCTAAAGTGACTAGAGGGTTCGAAAAGAAATCAGGAGTAGTCAAACTGTCAACAAATGAAAGCAGCCAATAAAGATATATGTAGAAGAGTATCATCAGTCTTCATCGCAGTACTCTCAGAAATAGAGCAGTCAATCTAACAAACGGCCGCCTCAGGACGGATTGCCTCGAACAACAGGTAAAAGAATATCCTTGTTAGAGCGACAAAAAGTTGTGTATTCTTTCATGGATGAAGCCATACCTAAAATATTCAAAAGCCTGATGAAGAAACAACAATTAAAACTACCTGATCCAAAGAAGCCCAAAGAGGTGGATAAGAAGAATGAACCAAATTATTGCCCATACCACCAGTTGTTTGGGCACACTACAAACAAATGTTTTGTCTTTAAGGACTGGCTCAAGAAGAACCTCAAGGTAGAGAACATTACAATCCCAAAAGAATATTTAAAAGAACCTAAAAAAGGTTCCATAAACATGATTTCAACTGATCCAATCTCCCCAGTTGATGCGTATGCTGGAGTAGATGGATGGAGTACAACTTGGGATGAACTCAAGAGGATCCTTAATCAAATACAGGATTCATCGAAGCAAGCTTCAACGAATGCCAAGGAAGTATGGAATGAGGTCTGAAGCAGATCATCCAAGAAAATACTGAACAAGATACAGTCTGCATCAAAACAAGCCTCTATTCAGAGTCCGCAACATACCGAGCCCGAGATGAAGGTTTCATCAAGAGATCAGTCATTATCAAGGATGAAGAACAAGAAGAAGAAAAGCGTCACTACCAGGATTGATAGCACGGGTGGTAGGATAGGGGCTGCCTCTACTAGATTAGTTATCTTGGATTCGGGAAAGAAAATCCTCGAACTCTTGACTTTGTATGATTATCTTTTTGTCCCTCCTGGGTCTTATGAATATAATGATTGTGATTTTGGCTACGTTTTGACTGTTTCTGGTTATAACGTAACTGACTATGAGCAATCTAGCTTCGATCTTGATCCCGAAAATGATCCTCAAATCGTACTCGAGTCTGATGAGCTCGCTGCCAAGACAATAGAAGACATCAATGATACCGCTTACGATAGCATCGATAACGAGGAACCAATTCTCGAGCATCATGGTACACCGCTCGCCATAAACTTAGATATTTCCGACGGAGAAGAAAAGACACTAAAAGATTCCACAATAATATCTCAAGAAGAAGAAATCACAGAAGTTAATATGAGGAGCGGAAAAGTATTACCACCAAGAACAGCTCCAACAGATAAAGGAAAACAGATAATGACTCGAGAAGAGATTCCCCCACCTCTGCCAGTGGAAGCACCACATGATCAAGATAAAATTGGAGGATTCTACAAAGTAGACTACAATGTGCTAGCTCATTTTTGGAAGTTGCCTGCCCGACTAAGCATCTACGACGCTTTGATCCTCTCAAATGAAATGAGAGAGTCTCTGGTTACAACCGCTACCTTTTATTTTTCCAGCCAACCTATCATCTTGTCCTTTTTCTTGGAGGCTAACTCTTCTCCTTTTGTCGGACTACCTCGCAGGCATAACTCCCAACCCTGTCAGCGCTCATCGGAGCTTCGTGCCTCCTTGAGGCCCTCAACCGTCAGTCAAGCCACAACCGCCACCTTTTATTTTTCCTCTTCCCTATTCTTCTCAGCCAACTCGCTTCCTGTTGCTCTTCTCATCACCGACAATCCACCAGCATCCTCAAACTCTAGCGCACTGCTACTGCTTATCCAAGCTTTCTTTTACTGGCCTCCTTCTTTAGTCGAGCCTCCTCTTTGGCTCCTCTCCCATTGGGAAGGCTTCCTCCATCAGTGAAAGCTCCGATAGCAAAGTTTCTGATGTCACCTCTTTCTCATGCAGGACCTAGGGCAGCACTTCCCTCTCTCTTCGTTGGAGCTCCTCGTTGTCGTCGTGGTGGCGACGGCTTCACGACATATATGCATGATCATTTGTGTACTTCTGTTCAATCGACAGCCCCGACTCGATCGACTGATCATGCACTTTCGACTGATTGCCTCGGCCCAATCGACCAATCACTTTATTTTCACCGACCACCTCGGTCTGTTTAACTAATCACTTTGACCCGACCGGCCACCATGACGTGACCGATCACTCACATCATATTGCATGCTATTGTATTTTTTACATGATCATATTTTATGTTTGTGTGTATGTGTCTTCTTGTTCGTTTGCATGAGCGTCATCACTTGTTTGCATTGCACTTTTGTTCAAGCCACTGTCGTCATGACATGCCCGTCTCTGGGTCACTGCCTCCTAGGCACACTCACTTGCACAAGCCACTTCCTTCACAACATGCTCACATCTGGGTCACTACCTCCTTGACATACCCATCTATCAGGCCACTGCCATCAGGGTATGCCCATTCTTGGGTCACTGCCTCCTTGGTACACTCACTTGTTCTAGCCACTGCCGTCACGACGTGCCTATCTCCGGGTCACTGCCTCCTCGACATACTCATCTTTTGGGCCGCTGTCGCTACGTCATGCCTGCTCCTTTTGAGTTACTGTTGTCACAGCTTACTCGCCTTCAACACTTTGGCGCAATTATCGTATACTTGTTGCATATCTTGCATGTTTGCACATATGCTCGGAGAGTGCCTCACGGGTAAGGTGTAATTCCTCTTTATAGGTATCCTTTTACTCTATGCAAACTCACTTGTTGTTGGTTTCTGCTACTTGCAAGACACTCTAGATCCCAGGACAGGTGTAATTCCTCTATATAGGTAACTTGTTTTATCGGTACATCTCGTTTGAGTGTGTTTGAGTGTGTCATGTTGCATGTAGCATCCTTGCATTCATTTGTATGGTGTGTGTTCACTCTTTTTGGCATCCATTGTGATTGCCCTGTACTTCAGTTAAGCAATTACAATGCAGAAAGCCTGCATGACTATTTGTTTTCCTTTTCCATTGATGGCTTGTCCTTCTTCTTAGGAGAGTGAAGGACAATTGTTGACCTCACTTTTGGTTGAGGTCTAGAAAACTTCTTTAGTAGCCTAGGTCTAGCCATAGGATTTTCCTATTGACTAGTCTTAGAAAACTAGAAAAGGTACCCTCACCATTAGAAACTCAAAACTCTTCTCTTTACTCAACTTGAAGTTTCACATATTGATCTTAACCTCTAGCATTTAGTAGGTAAGATCATTATGAGAGGATTCAAGAGGAGTTCCTATAGGATTACTTCGCCTTAGGATTGACCCTAGGTGTTGGTTTGGAGCTATGTTACATAATATCCTCACATTATCCTAACTAAAACCAATACATAAGAACCCAAAATGAGGGTTTTATTGATCCATGGTTCATTTAGAATGGATATCTATCCAATTCTACTTGAAATACTCATCTTGGGTCTTTTGCCCCAGACACCCCTAAATTACCTAGATAGGAGCCCTAATTTTGGCCAAAATTTCCAAAATCCCCAAATTCATCCAAAATATTCAAATTTGTTCAAAAATCATTTCAAAATTTTTTTAAATACCTAATTTACCCAAGACCACAAAAATACCAAATTTACCAAAATACCCCCCCAAATTGCCAAAATTACAAAAATACCCTTGGCACACCAAACTTTCCCAAAACCTCCAAAATCACTCCAAATGTTCCCAAAACCCATTTGGAACCCTCAATTGGAGTCAATTGGATTCAATTTGACCATTTTGACCAAAACCCCCAAATTGCCTTTAAAGGCCCAATTTCCCCAAATTTACTTCAAATGTCCATCAATTTGGTCCCAATTTTCCCCAATTTCAATCCTAAACTCAAATTCAACTTACATGTGACCAATTTAAACCAAATCCAAGCTCAATTGGTCCATGATTTGAGCCCAATTTTGATTTGGGTCAAAACCCCCAATTTTGACCCTATGACTTGATCTCACTCAATTGAACCCATAGCCTAGTCAATTGGCCTCAATTAATATTGCAAAATCTTTATAACATTCTTACACATCAAAATCAACCATCAATTGGCCTTGATGAAACCTCAAATCCATTTGATTTTGGTCTTAATCCAAAATTCCCAAAATTAGCCCCAATATTGGCTAACACCCCAAATCTCAACAATTGAATGCTTTCGACCTCAAATTGGCATCCAATTTTTGTTGAAAATCCTTTATGAGGTCATTTGTGACCAAACACAACAATCAATTTGAGCTTAGCCCAAAGCTAGCTCAAGTTTGACCCAAATTAGATTTATATGCCTAATTTGGGTCTAAAACCAATACCCATCAAAATCCATTCGAATTGACCACCAAATCAACTTCAAAACAATTTTCATCCTTCATGAAAATTGTTCATTATGATGTCTTACACCAAACAAAATAATTAATTTGGACTTATCCGATGGCTAGCCCACGTTTGACCCAAACTTAGCCCAACATACTTAAAATGGGTCCAAAACAAAAAATCCACCAAATTGATTAACCAATTGACCTCAAAATGACTTTCACCCTTCATGAAAGTTGTTCCTCATGGTCTCCTACATGAAATGCCATATTTAATTGGGCCAATTGGCATGCCTAACCTAGTCCAAACACAAGATTTGGTCATATGCACCTCTTTGGACTTATGGCCAAATCCAAATCAATTGAGCTTGGTATGGTCAAATGAGCCTTACCATAACTCATCCTAGACTCTAGGGTTGATGTTAAAGGCAGTCATCAACCCATGGTTAGGCTTGATATTTATCCCATGGGTGAATTTTTGAGAAAAATGCTTAAAGGGATAATAAAGAGGTTAAATCAATGTACTTGCCATACCACATGTCCATACCCTATGATGCCATTTTTACTGAGCATCATAAGCTTTAACCATGGTCCAACCCTTGGTTAGCCACCTTAACCCAAGCTAAAGCCCAAAACCGTGAGCCCCCACATGGCTAAAACCCAAATTCATGCCAAGAGGCCACCTCAACCCAAATTGAGCTGAGAGCTCCTCTACTTGACACCTAAGCAGTGGGGCTAACCTCTCAATTGGCCAGCCAAGCAACCACATAGCCAATTTCTATAAAAATCCACCCCACGTCCATGAATAGTGGTGTGGTAAAAAAATTTCACTAAGGCCTTTCAAATCCCTCTGAGAGCTTCCTTGAGAGACTGTTAAGACATTCCAATCCACTTCCCCCTCTCAAATCCACCATGGCAATCCAATTTTAAGCTGGAATTCCTGCCCGAAACCAGGACAAATTTCAATCCCAACCTACACAGCACCATACTCCAAATTAATTGGCCCTACACCTTCACAACAGTGAGAGAAGCCAAAGCCCCATTAATTTCCCCTCTGAAATAGCCTCTACCATAGCTCTCAACCAACACTCAAAATCGGCTTTGGTTAAAAGCATATATAGGCTTTACACCAGAGCCAGAGGCTTCATCCCTAGGCTCATTGGGACCTAACGAAGGTGTGAAGAATCTCTGATTGAGGCTAAACCTCTTGGAGCAAAGGTATAACCTCCCTTACTCTCCCGAGCCTTCGCGAGCTCTCCATTTATAATGGCTTGATTTCATAACATGTTTACCATATGGATGTGTTCGTCTCTTTAAGAAGAGTAATTTAAAAAAATAATCAATAAAATTCATTAAGAAATGAGGGAGTTATTAAGCTTTTAAAACGGACGGCTCTCAGTTAAGGCTATCGGGGACGATGAACGGATGCCGTCCATTCTCGCGTGTATTGGATGAACGGCGGAGATCAAGCCGGATGATCATCTAGGACGATAAAGCGGGTCGCGTGGCAGCTAAGTCAGAAGGCGACGTCGAATAGGAGCGCACCGCGTGGCTTTTCGACGGATCTGACGATCCAGTCAGCCCGCGTTTGAATAAATAAATAGGGTATTTAATAAATTCAGAAAATAGCTACTAAACTTCAAAAATCCATATCTTTGTGTAGGAAATTCATAAAAATAAAATAAAAATACCCTCTTACTCAGTGAACAGAGGAGAATCATGTGGAATATTTTCACATTAATTTGATGCATAAATTATTTTT
>NEWO01000241.1:220592-237888 GCA_003013225.1 Phalaenopsis aphrodite | reverse complement strand
CATTTACACTTCTTAGTCCAATATCTTTGAAATGTCCTTACCATTTGAACTCCTTGATGATAATTTTTCTTGATTTTATTGAGAGTATTCTTAGGTAACTTCAGTTACCTAAGATGTAATTAACTATAGGGCTTGCCCTTATAGGAAGCTTTTCCCGAACCCAGCATAATATAAACCTTATTTAATTCCTTATATCAAAAAGGGGAATTTGTCGGCCAATACATTGGTTTCGCAGACCAAACGGATGTCATAACTTTCTTTAGTTTATTTGATCGAGCCTCACCCTCAATTCTTGTGTTTATCCCTCGGGATAGATACAGGATTTGAGGCAAAGCGCTCTGTCATCTAAACTATGAAAATTATGGAGTCACTTTGACTTCATCTTTTTCAAAACCCAACTTTTTAAAACGTCCTTCCGAAGCGGGCAACGAGATTTCAATTCCGATGATCGACAGCTTCTTACGGGCAAACCCCACACCAAAAATAGTGCCGACAACAATGCCAGTTAAGTCATCGAGATTGACACGAGTATGCCTTCTTGGTCGCAATGCCTTGACGAGCATTTCTTGACTGGTTGATCTCAGTGAGCAATGCGAGTTAAGTCATCGGGATTGACACGAGTATGACTATGCTAAGGATATAATAGATCTAACTGGTGTCACCGCTCTTTGTGACACCTTTTAGATCCTTTAGATATTTAGGATAGGGCTGGTATATCGACCCCACAAAATTCATACTATACCAAGACTTACCCCACACTTAGATACTAGGTTAATGCACTTTTTGTTAGATGGAGTGCTAGGCTAGAATTTAGGGTGCTATGTTGTCTTTTTGATGCCTGACTATTTTTCTTTGCTGGATTGGTTTCCCTAGCTAGGTATCTTTCTTTTGCATTGTGCTTATGGTGCGCCTACATGCTACATATGTAATGTAGTATGTTAGTGCGTTCTTCTGTAGGGAGCCATGCCTATTTATATGCACAGACATAGGTACCGCTATTGGGGGAGCATATGATGATTTCTGACTCTTTTACACTCAGGTTCTATTTAGCTCCCCTACTTTTAAGGCATGGCTCAAGATACATTATTTCCATGTGAGCATTCCCGCTGACACTTGATTTCATGCTGGATTGATCCTTTTTCTTTTCTTTATGTACTCTTAGAGTCTAAGAGAGTCATGTAGCAGAAATATGATATACGCAAGGGTTCTGAGGCATTTGGCATAAGAACCATTTGGAGACGACCAGGAGCAGATGGTAGTACCTCGTATCTTAATTTTGCATTTTATATTGATGTATAGAATTAGGATCAGGCATATATATGCGGAGTAAAACCACNNNTTTTTTCTGGGACATGTTGCCGACCCAATGACACCGACCTATTTCTTATTTTGATTTGACTTTTTTTTTCTTTTTGTATGATTTTGCATGACTGCATTTACATGTGTTTTCTTTATTTCTTTCTGTGGTTTATCTAGGATTTAACGATGAAATATAGGCTCTTTAAGACTTGAATTCCTAATTTTCTACAAAATCCTAAATAAAATATTCAATATAATTAAAATTTAGGATTAAACTATTTAGGATTTAAAAATAGTAATTTTACTTTTCTGCATAAGTTAATAGGGTCTCTATAATACGTAAGGATCAATTTACATAACTGCATACATATTTGTATGTCCCAAGGAAGAGTCCACGTGCTTCTCCAACCTAACTGGCTTAGCATACCTTCATAAAGGTAGTTTTCTAGTGCGCCTAGGGTGTTAGAAGGCTCTCTGACCCAACGGGGAGTAAGTTTTATTGTTTGGAGCATTTCAAGCTTTATAGTTGATAATAATCATCTTCATAGCATAAGTCCATCACTTAAGAATCATTTGATCTTAATTGACTTCTAAGTCATGATGATTAGGGAAGTTAGGATTTTTTGTTTATATTACAGAAAAGGTGGCAAGTTAGTTTCTACGTTTTAGTCTCGTTGTATTTCGATCATCCAAACAAGTTCAGTAGGTTAAAAATTACCCATTTTCCCTTTGTTAACTCTCAATTTTGATTAAGAAACCAAAATCTAAAGTTACCCCTTTGCCTTTGAGACTCTTCACCTCATAACTCATTAATGAAAATTCAAATAACTTTGAGAATTTAGAGTGTCGTATCCATAGTTCAATTAAAACATCATAGGAGAAAATGTGGATTTTCAAAATCTATTTTAATTTTATTTAAATAATAACTTAAATTTAGAAAGTTATATTTTCAAAGTTGGTTTTACTTAACTATCAAAAATAAAGTTCATATTCATGAGTAAATTACTAGAGACCCCTTTAGGGCAGAGAAACACTGAGACAAAATTTCATGAATTTTTGAATTAAATATGTATTATTACTATTTAATTATTAACAAATTTGTTTGATTTAATTAAATGGAAAATAATTTTTTAATTATAAAAATTAATTTTATATTCTTATTAAACATCTCTAAGTTCAGAAGACTCAGATGAAAAAAATTTATATTTTTATGACTTTTAATTTAACCATTAAAATTATTTTTAATGAGAACAACAAGGAAATTTTTTTTTGAAATTTTTAAAATTTATTTTTAACTAGGAAAATTTAGAAAAAATATTTTAATGTGTCTCAAGTTATCAGGAGACCATTAGCCACATTTTAAAATATTTTTATTTTTTTTTTATTTTTAATTATTTTAAATTCAAAATAAGGCTAAAAAATCAAGTATTTTCTTAAAAATAACTTTTTTTCCTAAGTACCCCTGATCACAAGGAACTCAGAAAATTAATTTTTATAATTTTCCAAGTGTATTTAATTTATTATAATTATTTTTATACAAAAATACAAGGTTTCTTAGAAAAGCAACTTTAGTCCTCAAACTTAATCAAATAATTTTTAATTTTTTAGGGTGGGTACACATGATTTTTATACACAATCTGTAATTGACTTTGTTAAGTTTTTATTAGTATTTAATTTACATGAACTACTACAAGATATATACACCTAAGCAAATATAGAAATTTACAAAATTATTCAAGAAATCTTGATATTTTTCCTAAGCTTCTCTGACCATAGGAAACCTGCTAAAATTATTCTTATAATTTTCCAAGTGATCTTTTAATTTATATAATTAAAAAAATCCAAAGAAGTCATCTTCATTTGAAAATTAAGGTTAGAAGCATAAATATGTCCTTTGGCTTTGAAAAATCAGAGGACATAGCCTCTGTCATGGGGAATAAACCATCAAAATTTCAAGCCATGGTGAGAAATGTTTGATCATAATGAATTAAAATACTCTAGAAAGTATTTAATTCATTTGAAATCAAGGAGTAAGAAAATAATATTTATTTTAAATCCACCTGATTCTCCTTTGCTCACTGAGAAAGAGGATATTTTTCTTTTATTTTTATGATTTTTCTATAAAACAATATGGATTTTTGAAGTTTAAGCATTCAATTAATTCCAAAAAATCCATATTTTCTATTTAAACATGCGGTGCCAACTCATCCTATGGTGTCTCCAAACTCACATGCGGTGCTCTGCCATATTTGACACCACCATCCATCTCAACTGCGACACAACCCATCTTTTTGCTCCAAGGTTTTGTCCGGCTTGATCTCCTAGATCCATCTAATACACGCGCAATCCAATGAATCCCTTTATCGTCCCCAAATGACCTAACCCGAGAGCTGATCACAATAAAACCTAAAGATCCTCATCTAGACTCAACCAAATTGCATGGGGTTTGTTCTTATACCTTCATGTACATAATATGAGTATATTTATATGGCTTATATGACATGAAATAAAGTAAATACGTATGGAGAATCAAAATAAGCTCGAATTAGGGTTGAGGTTCAATACCTTTGTTTGAGAGGAGAGGCCTAAATCAGAAGGTTGTGGTAGCTTTAATTGGGTACAGCGAACCTCCAAATAAAGTCCTAGGTCCTAGTTAATTATTTAGATATGATTTTGACCAAGCTCGATTTCAGGTGTTAGTTTAGTGCTATGTCAGAGGTTGTTTTAGAGGGAGCTTTTGTGGGGATCAACTCCTCTTGCTCTGGTGATTGTGTGGGCACAATTAATTGGAGTTTGGCGGACTATGGTGGTGTGTGGAAATATGTCCTTGTTCGAGCTGAATTTTTTAACTCAAAATTGAGCTCTTACAGTGGGAACCAGAGGGGGAAAGTGGTGGGATTGAGTTGAGGAGTTATTGGAGAGTCTCTGGAAGCAAATGGGAAAATTTTCCCCGAGGGTTTTTCTAACCTCCCCTTTGGTCATGGAGGGGTCAATTTTAAATCCATGGCTACCTGGTGGAGCTCAAGGCTTAGCAATGGGTGCTAAGGTTTGCTGAGGTGGAGTGAAGAAGAGCACAAGCGTCCAATTTGAGTGAGCCAAGTCAGAGAGTTCAAATTTTTGGTTTTGGCTATTTGGGCTCCTTTGAGCTAACTGTTTCCAATGGCTAAGTTGGAGGTTGGTCAGGGTTCAGTCACCTTTTGGCTCAAGGAGGTCAGGGAAGGATTAATTAAGATTTACTCCTAATGGCAAGTGATGATGGCGAAGTATTTTCAAAATAAGGCTACATATAGCTAAGATCCATTAAATCAAAGGAACGTTGGTCCATAGCTCAAATAGGTGATTATGGTGGGTTTAGGTTGGTCAATACAGTTCAAATGGTGGCTGTGGTGACATTAATTTTGTCACTTTGGAATGGCTAAGACAATTTTGGTGAAGGGGTTCAATTTGGGTCAAATTGCCTTAAATTTAGGTTTGGGTTAAGCTAGCCATGACATTGAGCCCAATTAATTGATCAATTTTGTGTGGGTGATTTTCATGAGAGGTTTAGAGAATATTGGATTAGTTTTGAATTGATTTGGTGGGTCAATATGAAGAAATTTGGGCCTTTAGTAAATTTGGGGAAGTTAGGTTAGACTTGGGTTTAGGTTGGGCTAGAGTTGGGCTAAGTCCAATTTGAAAGTACAAAATGGTCTTGTGGAATGTCATGAAGAGTTTTCAACAATAATTGGGTTCCAATTTTGGGGTTAGGACCTTCAATTTGGTGGGATTTGGGCACATGGCTAAATTTGGGCAAATTTGGGGAATTTAGATTTGGGTTGAAATTGAGTGAAATTAAAGCTTGAGCAAGGACAATTGAGGTCTCAATTTGTTTGTTATGAATGTTAGGAAGATTTTGGGTTCCAAATTGAGGCAATCAAGTGGGTTATGGGGTTCAATTGGGTGAGATTGGATCATTTGGTCAAAATTGGGGGTTTTATTTAGATCAAATTTGAGCTCAAAGCATGGGTCAATTAAGCTTGAATTTTGTTTGAAATGATCATTAACATGATGAATTTGAGCTTATAATTGAAAATAGGGAAAAATTGGGATGAAATTGATGGACATTTGGGGTGAATTTGGAGAAATTGTGCCTTAAAGGCAATATGAGGCTTTTGGTCAAAGTTGGTGAAATTGATAAAATTGGATTCACTTAAGGGTGTAAAATGGTTTTGTAGACATTTGAATTGATTTTGAGGGTTTTGGGAAAGTTTTGCCCATCAAGGGTATTTTTGTAAATTTGGCCAATTTGGGGGGTATTTTGGTAAATTGAGTAGATTTGGGGAGTTTTGGGCAACTTGGGTGGTTTCAAATGATTTGAGATGATTTTTGAGTAAATTTCAGTGATTTGGGTAATTTTTGGAATTTTTGTCAAATTTGGGATTTACGAGTGTTCTGGTAAAGGTGAGGTACCAACAACCCTATTTGAGCCATGAACCAATGGAATCCTCTACTTTGGGTCCTTCATGTACTGGTCTAAGCTAGACTTTAGCCCAGAGCTTTTGAGTCTATGGGACCATCTACATGAGTCTCCCAAAGGGTTAAGGGGTCAAAGACAATAAGTTTGGATTTAGGTTTGTGAGTGGGATGTGAATGAAAGTGAGTGTAAGTGAGTGTATTAGCTCTAGACCAATACTCAGGGTCAACCCTAAGGCCAAGCAGTCCTATGTAGATGCCTAACGAGCTCCCCCATATTGATCACACCTACTACGTACTAGATGTTAGAACTAACATGTGGAACTTCAAGCTGAGCAAAGGAAGGTTTAGAATTTCTAATGTTGAGGGTTCCTTTTCTAGACCTCTATGAATAGTGAATAGAAAAGTCCTATGGCTAGATCCTAGGCTACTAAAGAGGAAACTAGACTTCAACCAAAAGTGAGGTCAACATGTTCTTTTGAAGGTTGTCTCGTTCTCAGAAATCACTCTGTGCGGTATACCAAAACGGTAGACAATTTAGCTATTAAAAAATTGCAAAACATGCTGTGTTGTAACCTCTCATAATGGTACTACCTCTACCAACTTATAGAAGTAATTTGTAGCAGCAAGGACAAATCTATGTCCCTTAAAAGATGGAGAATCTATTGGACCTATTATGTTCGTGCCCCAACACTAGAATGGCCACAAGACAACAGTTGGGTGTAGCACATTCAGAGGTTAGGGTAAGACCACCCCATGCAATTAGTAAAGGTGACACCTTCTAGCTATAGCCATGCAATCAAATATCATTATTGGCCAATAATACTTGTGTATTTTGATCTTCATTTTCGTCTTCTGCCCTGACTGGTGTGCACCACACAATCTGGTGTGTACTTCTTTGATAAAAGTTATGCTTTGGCCCTGCTTAGACATCGCAGCCACATCTGGTCAAATGATGTCCTGTAGAGGACATCACCCACTAGAGTGAATGAAATAGCACTTCTTATGAAGTCATATGCTTTAGACTTGTCCTATGACATCTTGCCAGTTTGCAAATACTCTATGAATGGCTTGCGCCAGTCTTTGGTATTATCTGTCATTGCAACAGTCATCATTCATTCTCTTTCAAAGTCAATCCGAGATAGAACTTGACATCTTTGTATCGTAATGTCAATGGAATCCTTCGGGGGACACACCAATTTCATGGCATATTTTGTTAAAGCATCGTCATGGGCATTATCTCCCCGAGGGATCCAGTAGAGATTTACATTAGGAATTTGTTTAAGAAGCTTCATTGTGTACTGCTGATATTCTGCTAACCTTATCTTCAAAATCATATATTGTCTGGTGACTTATTGAATAAAGCATCGCAATATATGGAAAATTTTGTTATATCCATTGAGATTGCCTATTCCAATCCAGTGATTAGTGCTTCATATCTGCTTCATTGTTGGTGCGTGGCTTTATCAGGTGGTTGGAGAATCTCAACATGCCCTATCTGGCATGATGGAATTCAGACCAATTCCTACTTTGCTCGATTTAACTATTCCTGATCCTTTGTCTTTTGTGACTGACAAATCTCCATTGAAGTGCATCTCCTAGTGTTGTGCACTCGAGAACTCGATTTGTAATACATGTTCATCTGGTAACTACTCATTAAGAGGGGACCTAGCTGGAAGTGGGTGTGCTGCGAGAAAATCTACTAAAATTTTTCCCTTAATAGCATGGAGGGGAACAAAATTTATGTCAAATTGTAATAAAATCAATGACCATCTCGCTAGACATCTGAAAAGTATTGGTTGGGTCATAAAATATTACAATAAATTAACCTTTGAAATTAGGGTTACCTTATGTGAAAGCACGTAGTGTCTATGCTTTTAAGCAATGAAAATCAAAACTTGAAAATACTTCTCAATGGGCAGATACTTTACCTCTATCGGTATTAGACGATGACTCAAGTAGTAGAGCACAATTTCCTTACCCTCGTCATTGACATGAGCTAACAGGGCACCGACATAGCCGTCTAAGGCGATAATATAGAGTATCAAAGGTTTTCTTGGGATAGGGGATGCCAGAATAGGAGATGTTATTAAATTTTTCTTACCATCGTCAATGTCTTGTTGGCATTTCTCTTCCCAAACAAATTTGGCCTCCTTTTTTAATTAATGTCGAGGAGGGCATACACCTACCTGAGAGATTAAAAATAAAGCATCTCAGATATGTCAACTTCCCTTAGAAGGAACATAGTTGTTTCAAGGTTTTGGGAGGAGGTATTTTTAAGATAGTTTTAATCTTATTCGGGTTGATCTCGATTCCCTGATGTGGGACAATAAATCCCATAAATTTCCTAGAGGTGACGCCAAAGGTGCACTTTAAGGGATTCAACTTGAGATTATTGTCATAATCGTTCAAACACAATCCTCAAATTATACAAATGGTCTTTTTTTATTTACTCTTGATGACCAAATCATTCACATAACATTCCACTTATTTGTGAATGAGTTCATCAAAGATCATCATCATTACTCATTGATATGTTGCTTCAGCGTTCTTTATCCTGAATGGTATCACAGTCTAGCGAAAGATCCCAATTGGTGTCCTGAAAGCTGTAAGTGCTGCACCCTCTGGAGCCATCTTGATTTTGTTGTAACCTGACGATCCATCCATGAAAGAGATAATTTCATATGTCGATGTGATGTCCACCATTAATTCTAGCGTCGGCAACAGGAACTCATCTTTTGGACATGCTTTATTTAAATCCCTGAAGTCGACACATACATAAATTTGTCTATTTTTCTTCTTAACTGGAACAATGTTGGCTAACCATGTGGGGTCTTGCTCTTCTCACATAGATTTGGTGTCTATTAATTTCTTCACCTCGGCAAAGACTTGTTACTCTATTTTGAGGGTCATTCTCCTAGGAGCTTGTTTTATTGTGGTCATATCTTTGTCCCCCACGAGTTTATGCACTGCGACCTCTAGGGACAACCCTGGAATTTCATCATAACTCCAGTCAAAAAAATCCTTGAACTCTGATAATAGCTTGATTAGCTCCATAGATTCTTCACTGGTGAGTAAAGAACTTATAAAGGTAGGCAAGGCTGCTCCTCAGTCTTGAGGTTGACCTCCTTAAATTCATCAATAATCGACCTAATTTCTACTTCAAATTTTGGTGGAGCGTCATCTATTAACTACTCTTGAGAGTCATCCTCTAAATCAAGGCAATCCTCTTCCAATCTGCTAGTAAAAACCATGCGAAATTCTAAGTTATCGACTGCTCCCACAATACCAAATCTTACAACATTCAAGTTGGATCGTCGACTTTTAACTTTCCACAATCTTTCAAAAAGATTTAATTTATCCTTCAATATTCATTTTGGGAAAATTTCTTGTTGAATTAGCTTTTGTACACAAGGATAAAAGTAAGCAAAAGGTAATTCCATTAATTCATTAGAATCTTCTTTAAAATTTACATGATTTTCAGAACTAGTAGAAGAGGAAGCATCGTAAAACTTGGTTGGCTTCAAACCAACACTGCGGACTTCTTTGACCTCCAAAATCTCAACCTTTTGAGGGTGGATTGAAGCATCATGGCATTCACATTGTGGTTTATGCGATGATACATCGTCTCATATTCGCTTTTCTTCACATCTTCCAAGGATATCTCATACTGTGGTTTCTTCTGTTTTATCATCTTCATTTCCTCCTCGGAGCTTTCTGTATCAGGACTTTCCTCCATCTCAATGTTGATGGTTGGCTTAGTCCATTTAAAAATCATACTAGTTCTTCCTCGTCCACGTTCCCAGCCTCATCCTCGGGTCCGCAAACTAAAAAAACCCCCACCAACATGAAGCAAAATTTTGGTAGAAGATAGCTAAAGTGGAGCTAAATGGCTTTTCCCTTGTGATCTTTCTAAATCTGACTTTTTAGTTGTCACAACTTCACGAGAGAAGATAGTTTTCTTTGGAGGCATGTAGTAGACGACATCTTCATGAATGTCAACTTCATGAACTAAAAAATGCTTGTAAATCTCCCTTGATGTAGTGTTCTTGTCCTTCCTTGTAATACTTAATGCATTGGTGTAGGGATGAAGGAACCATGTTGTGTTCATGAATCCATGATCGATCAAGTAGAGCATTGAAAGAGGTCTCAGCATCGATGATATGGAATTTAGTAGTTGTTACTAATTCTTCAACTTTCATAAGCAATGTAATTGATCCAAGGGTTTTTCTCCCTTTTGGTTAAATCCCCTGAACATCATTTTATTGGCTGTAAGCTCCTAAGCCTTAATGTCAAAATAAGCCAATGTCCATAGACTCATTAAGTTGAGTTATGCTCTAGGATCTACCAAAACTCTGGACAATAAGAATCTACCAATGTTAACAAAGATATAAAGCTGTCAGTTGTTGTCAGTGGTACCGAGCAACAAGTCTTCATCTATAAGAGTTATCCCAGGTTGTTCCTTTAATGAACAAACTTCATCCGAGGATGTGCATGTCAATTGAGCCAAGAAAATATCTGGGTCAAGCAAGGATGAAACCCGAGACTCTCTCATCTCCTTTGACAAGATTATAGCGTCATAAATGCTTATTTTGGCTGGCAACCTCCTAAGATGATTTAGCATGTTATAATCCACTTTACATAATTCTCTGATCTTTACTTGGTTATGTGTTTCTTCCACTGGTGGAGGTGGAGATAACTCTTCTTGAATGACTATTTACTTTCCTTTATTTACTGGTGCTATTCTTGGGGGTAATACATTTCCGCTCCTTAGGTATATTTCTGTGATTTCTTTTTCCTCAAACGTTTTAGGCAAATTTTTTTGTGTCTCTTCTTCATGAGAGAGATCCAAGTTGATAGCAAGTGGTGCACCGTGACACTCAAAGGCTGGCTTCTTACTCTCGGTGATATCATAACTGGTATCGTCAATGTCTTCTTCACTTTTATTAACAGGTTCATCGGACTTAAGTACAATTTGAGGATCTATTTAGGAATCAAGATCAGAGTTAGATTGAGCAAATTCAGTTACGTTATCACTAGAAACTATTAAAATATAGTTGAAATCATAATCATTATATTCATAATAATCTGGTGGGGCAAAAAGATAATCATACATAGTCATGGGTTCTAGGATTTTCTTCCCCGAATTTGAGACAACCAATCTAACATAAGTAGCACCTATCCTATCCACCGTGCTATTAGTCTTCACAATGGCATTCTTCTTCTTCCTCTTCAATTGTGCTGGCTTTCTTGGTGAAATCTCAAACTTGGACCCACTGGGTTGCTGACTCTAGATGACAGGTTATGCTGATGCGGTTTGGATCTGATCTAATATTTTCTTGGATGACTTGCTCCAAACTGTACTTCATCCATCTTTTTTTGAATATGGATCTATCGGAGCAGTTGGCTCAGCCGAAATCTTATTTACAGAACCTCTTTCAGGTTCTTTTAAATAATCTTTCAGGATTGTTATATTCCCTTCCTTAAGATTTTTCTCGATCCAATCCTTGAAGACAAAACATTCCTCTATAGAATGTGCAAGCAATCTGTGGTATGGGCAATAATTGGGCTGATCTTTCTTGTTGACTTCCTTAAGTTTCCTTGGATCTGGCAATCTAAACTCAGGCTTCTTCATTAGACTTCTGAACATTTTGGGTATAACTTCATCTTTGAAGGAATATACCCTCTTCTTTCATTCTAAAAGGGTCAGGCCCCTCTTATTCTTTATTCGGTATGATCCTCCCTAGTGCAACTACTGGCTAGGCTGGCCAAACTACTATGTTCGTTGCTGCTGGATTTGTTGTGATGACGGCTGTGAATTCTAATGAGAATACTCTGCCTGAATCTTCATTGGCTGCTTTCCTTTATCCATTATTTCCAGTATTCTAGATTTTTTCTCGAATGATCTAATTGGCCTAGGCTTCTTGGCCTTTTAATGAGACTCCAAATGCTTGACTTCTTTTTTAGATTGTTACCTTTACTTGGTAGCTTCCCTAAGGACTTGATGGTGAGTCTCTCCCTTAATCATGAAAGTTATCGGCTCATTGATGCTTTTGAGTAGAATCTTAATTGCATGATGTTTCTGTAGCTGAGGTTCTCATTTCATGCAAAGATTTCTCCACCTCAAGATATAATGCACTAAAGTCTCGCTAAGGTTTTTCCTTTCTATCACGAGATCTCCAATAGAAACATGATGTTGTGCTCCAATAAACCTCTTTACAAACAACTGTTCTAACTCAGAGAACATCTTCACTGATCCGTTGGACAACTCGGCAAACCAATCACAAGCTATCTCTGATAAGCTGCGGACAAACTGACAGAAAAGCAAGGCTTCATTACGTCCAGTATTGCCACAACTAGCCCAAAAATGTGCTATATGTTGTCTGGGATTTCCAGTCCTGTCAAATATCTTAAATTTTGGTGACAGAAAACCCATATAGGAGGGTATGACATCGAACACCTCCGGGTAAGGTCTACCCTCTAAAATCATTGTACCACACTTACATTGGGCCAAGGCCTCTCGAACTTGTTCGACCATTTGTTTAAATTATTTTTCTGGTATGACGCTTTGGAGAGAGTCCTTCATTTGTTGATCATCTCTGTTAGCCGAGGCAACATCATCTTCTATCAACAGTGATATGTACAATTTCTAGCTGGTTGACTTCTAGAGAAGCTAACCATTGTGGTTGAGATTGTCCATGAACTGTATCCATGGAAACCATTGTGGTGGCCATCTCTTCCATTCTTTTCTGGATTTGGTTGATTTGCTCATCCCTTAATAGAATAACTCTGCACAAATCATCAACGGCGTTCCTGATCACGAGTAATAAAGTTGTGAAAAATTTATAAAGTTGACTTCGCTTTACAACGGTGCCAAAAATTTGATGTGGTATTTTATGAATATTAATATTAAGCACTTAATGTTGAGATTCTATGCAAGTATACATATCATCATTAAGTAATATAAGACTTTCTATTTAAGTTCCAAATATTGATCCCACGAGGAATGTTTAAATTTGAAATGATAAATTAACAATGAAATTCACAGAAATAAAACACAATTATTGTCACTAGTTTTGAATATTTGAGATACCATTAGAACTAAATTATTAACTATTAGCAAAACTTAAATGCAAAGTTTAAAATAGTAACTACTAAACTATGTTTATGTGATGAAGTTTTCTAATATGAGAAAGTATATTTCCCACTACAATGAGTTTTTGGTTAAATGAGATGAAATAAATAATTTAAATATATATTGTGGCAAATAAGAGCAATTTTTTATCTTTATCCTGATGTAGTGTTATTGTCGGTGTTATTTCGGGTAGGTTTGTGGGTTGCCCGTAAGAAGCTGTCGGTAGTTGGAATCGAAATCCCGTCGCCCGCTTCGGAAGGATATTGAAGTATGAAATCAAACTGACCCCATATTTTTCATTGTTTAATATGAAAGAGCACTGTACCTCAAATCCTGTATCTATCCCGAAGGATAAACACAAGAATTGAGGATGAGGCTCGATCAAATAAATTAAGGAAAGTATGACGTCCGTTTGGTCTGCGAAACCTTTGTATTTGCCGATAAGGTCCCTTATTTAATGTAAAGAATTAAATAGGGTTTATATTAAGCTGGGTTTGGACATGCTTCCTATAAGGGCAAGCCCCTATAGTTAATTATATCTTAAATGACCAAAGCCACTTAAGAAGACTCTCGATAAAAATCAAGAAAAATTATCTTCAAGGAATTTCAATGGGTGAGACTCTTCAACGAAATCGGATGTAGAGGTGTGAAAGGGGATCGGTTCAAATTTGGAACATTTTACTGTAGAATCCAAAGGAAGAAGAACTATGGGATGTCATGGATCAGAGGAGAACCTCGGTGACTTCCCAAGCTATCCTAATGTTTGGCATCAATTTTGAGGAGAAATATTTAGGTGTTTCATCCTGCCAATTTTATTAGTTAGGGCTTACATTCGTGTGAAATGATCACACAAATAGCTTGGAAGATGTGAGGGTTTAGGTCGTGACAAACGACAACCTCGGAATCCTAAGACGAGTTTGGGCTTATATTGTATAGCAGGGATATGACGAGTTTGGGCTTATATTGTATAGCAGGGCTATGCAAAGGCCTAAAGATAAGGTGAGGATTTACGTTGCATAAGCAAGCAACCTCGAAGTCCTATGGCTTTGTTGTTTAAGTCTAAGGAAGGAAGATTGGTTTAGCTGGGGAAGACATGTTTTGCTGTTGAAGATGGCCGTACTGCCCACCATGCTAGCTTCAAGCCTTTATCGCGACAAGTTTGAGTTATCTAGTTTGTTAGGTTATAATATCAAATCATGTGGCCCTATGGTTGAAGTTCTTTAAATTTTATGAGGGCATATTAGAGTTGATTAGAGTGACACTGGTTAGGATCCTACGGTTCCCTCGTTTCGGCATCATTATTTTCTATTGGATTCACTTAGTCCAAATGAACATACTAAACCCAAATTAATGAGTTCCATAATTTCAATTAAACCGTGGGAATCCTAGTTAGCAACCGTAGGTTACCTCCTCCGAGGGATTCCCAATCATCCAATAGAGACGTCTTAATTTAGTTGAAGTTGTGTTTTTTTGTATGATGTTTGTGATTAAATTTTGAGTTGTTTTATATTTTGAACATTGTGACGATGAATTTTATCTTGTTGATTTTAGTTTTGGTTTTGGGTTATAGTTTTGGTTATAGTTAACATGCAAGTTTATGTAGGTAAATGCAAGCATGAAACATGTAAGGAAAAGGCAGAAGAAAGACGGTACTATAAACTCTAAAAGCGTGCGTGGCGAGTCTTCTCGTTCCACCACCTGAAACTTGAAAATGCATGTGAGGGCATTTATGAAGAGCAGGAAAAGTAGAGTTCTAAGGGGTTTTCCTAATTCTATGCTGTATTTTGGTAAGTCCTTAAAAGTTTAATTAAGGATGATTCCATTGAGCAAAGAATATTAAGTTTAATAGGCCTCTGAAGTATCCAACAAGTTAGGAAGGGGAGG
This sequence comes from Phalaenopsis aphrodite, assembly GCA_003013225.1. NCBI lineage: Eukaryota > Viridiplantae > Streptophyta > Magnoliopsida > Asparagales > Orchidaceae > Phalaenopsis > Phalaenopsis aphrodite. The sequence goes on along the minus strand of NEWO01000241.1, from coordinate 223,118 downwards.
CAGGTCCATGCCTCCCTCTCACCAACTGGTGAAAAGCCTCGAGTCCATTTGAAATTATTATGTTACTTAATGGTTCATTCTGTAAATATCCTTGATGCTCAATGAACATTGATGTCCCAATTATCCCTAAGAATAGGGTAATTACCACTTATCATTCAATTTAAGAATTATATGGGTGAAGACCCTTGAAGGGGCAAGTGAGTGTAATTTCAACACTTAGCCAAATTTTAATCCTAATTGGGCTTAGTGGTGTTTCAAGGATGTTTGATTTAATTATGTTTATTTCTCTAATCCTCATTTAGTCAATTTTTGATTTAGCCTAAGTCACCATTAAGCCCTTTAAGATCTAGGTGAGTGTCTTAATTAGAGGGTTACGTTTTAAGTAGTCATGATTCATGATTTGAATTTTATTTGAAAGTCAACATAAGGCTAATAAATTGATTAATTATTGGTTTCAAAAGTCATACCCCTAAGTCCAGGATCATTTAGTTTTAATAAGCTTCCAAATTTTGATTAATTTAGAAATTTTATTAATCTTAATTAAGAAAGTGAGATTGGTTTCTACCAATTAACCCCTTTGTGTTTCAAACATCAAATAAATTGATTAAGATTAAAGTTTACCCATTCCCCTCCTTGAATTAAGCCTAAATATTAATTAAGGCAAGATTTCCAAAATTACCCATTTGCCCCTAAGGCTCTAACACTTCATAATTTGTCAAATTCAATTCAAATGACTTTATAATTTTTATCCTACCTCATTTATGGGTCAATTGAGACACCAGAGGAGAAAATGTGATTTTTCAAAATTTAATTTAATTTAATTTATATAAGTATTTTAATGCAAAAATAGGATTTTTCAAAGAAAATTCCTAACTTGACCATGGTAAATTATAATCCCTTGAAATTTTTACTGGAGGTAGACCTAAGCCAGGAAAGTCTTTGGATCAAATTTCACACTTTTTTGAATTCAGTGTGATTTATTAGAATTATTTTAAGTTCTGGTTTATTTAATAAAAATAAAATATTTTAAGTGGTGAAAATAATGTTTTGCATTTTTGGAAAATCTCTCTAAGGTCAAAGAACTCAGAGGAGCCAATTTTATATTTTTTTGATTTTTCATTGATATATTGGAATTATTTTAGTGAAAACTCATTTTTAGCCTTTTAAAAAATTATTTTTAAGCTTTGAAATTCAATATATTTATTTAGAAAATCAGGAAAAGTATTCTAATTGTTCCTAAGTGATTAGGAAACAATTTAGAACCCTTCCATGAGTTTTATTATTTTTATGATTTTTATGAATTTTTAATTATTTAAATATTTAGAATAGGCTAAAAATCAAATTTTTATCTTGAATATCATTTTATTTTTAGAAAATACCCCTGATCACAGAGAACTCAAAAAACTAAGTTTCAAAATTTTTTGAGTTATATTTTGATTTTTAAAAAATCATTTAAATGTTAAGAGTGGAATTTATCTTTTAAAATCAATTTCAGTTATCAAATGAACTCAAAATATTTTGAAACTTTTATGATGAGCTCTCTGAATCATAAGTCACAGTGAAGATAAAAAATCAAGCGTTTAAATGTTTGTATTTTCCAAAATTAATTATCTTAGTGATTTAGTATTTGGAAAATTTAAGGATGTTTTAAATGACTTGTCCCATGAAATTATTTTCAAAGGTTTCTCTGGTCATGGTGGACCTTCCAAAATTTTCTTGGGATTTAATAACCAATATACTAATTTCCATGATTATTTTAAGGAAATGATGTGAAATAACTAGAAAAATATGGGTCTCTGTATAGGGACCTTCTCTGACTTTGAAAAAATCAGAGAGTATTCCCACTTACAGAGGCTACAATATATCAAAATTTCAAGCCAAGGTGATGTGTCAATATGCATGGAGAATCAAATGATTCCAAATAGTATTTAATTAATTAAAAATATTTTATGCATCAAATGGACTTGAAAATTATTCCACATTATTCTCCTCTATTCACTGAGCAAGAGGGTATTTTTATTTTATTTTTGTGATTTTTCTACACAAAATTATGTATTTTTGAAGTTAAGGGTATTTAAATAAAGCCTAGGTATGAATTCGACCAAGCTTGATTTCAGGTGTTGGTCTAAACCTATGGTAGATGCCCTGTGGAAGGGGGATTCAATGAGGTTTTGGCTTCTCTCTCCTTGTGAACGTGTGGGCACAAGCAGTTGAAGTTTGGTAAAGTGTGGAGGTGTATTGGGTTCTATCCTGGTTTCTGGCAGGATTTTAAGCTCAAAATTGAGCTCCGACAATGGGAATGGATGAGGGAAAATGGTTGGGATGCACTGAGGGGATCTTAGGGAAGCTCTGTGTGAAGTTTTGAGAGGCCTCTCTGAGAAATTTTCAACACACCTCCCATGGCCGTGGGAGGAGAGTTTTTATAAAAATGGCCATGGGGTGGCTCTCAGGGCATAAGTTTGGGTGCATTGTGGTGCTAGTTGGAGGGCAGAGGAGCTCCATAGTTTGATTTGGATGGGCTGGCCT
>NEWO01000241.1:202101-218950 GCA_003013225.1 Phalaenopsis aphrodite | reverse complement strand
TCCAGCAATCCTAAGGGTGACTCATCCCGAGTTTCCCCCACAGTGACCCCTCCTACTAAGTGCTTAGAGGTTGAGACCAGCATGTAGAACTTCAAGATGAGTGGAGAAGGGTTTGGAATTTCTAGTGGTGAGGGTTCCATGTCTAGTTTTCTAGGAATAGTCAACAGGAAAAAGTTTTATGGCTAGGCCTTAGGCTACTAAAGAGGAAAAAACTAAACCTCAACAAAAAATGAGGTCAACAGTTATAGAAAATCATTGGCTAATCTCGGGTTTAGTCCTTAAATTTGTGGCTAGGCTATGAGAATACTGGCTCCCACTCCAGAGCTCCTACTTCCTTCTCCTAAAAGCTAACTCTCCCTTTAGTTCTTAATCACTAAGATCGAATTGGAATTTCAGAATGTCACCCTAAAGTCTCCAATTCTACACCCAATAATGTATATTTCCCTAATTATTTGCACTTAATTCCATGAAGGAAATACTCCTTCATGGAATTAAATGTGATTCTCACTCTATTGTAGAACTCATACTCCATTTCCTGGATCATATATTTCACAACATATTTTAACAATTCAATTGAACAGATCAAAAAGTAAATTAAGAACAGATTTGAAAAATCATCATAATTTATTTTATATTTTAACATTGGCACATCCAAATTATCTCTTCATTTCACCATATCTCAGAGTAGGGAGAAAGATAAAGGAAAACCACTGATACTTGATGAGAAAGATACAACAAAACACAAATTTCATATATAAAAGAAAGTTCATACAACAATAATAAACAAATAGCACTTATTTGAAAATCTTTCTCAAAGCAAATCCCTTGTAACCTCTCTTAAGAAATGTAGGAAGAAGAAATCTCTCACTTCTCTCCCTCTCCAACACTCTTAGAGAAGAATTCACACTAAAACTCACCACAAAAACTCAAAACTATAAAGGAAAAAAAATGACTAATGGTGTGGAATGGCATGGAAGAAAGTCAAAAGTGGTTGAAGGGTGCGAAGAGGCTCGAATGGGTGTCTTTTCTGATCAATTTCAGCTCTAAATAGAGCCTAGGGTCAGTTTTCCAATAGGTGCATCCAAAGATTCTTGATAAAACGTCCAAATTCATCAAATCTTCTAGAAATAGGGTCTGCAACAACATTGGCGTCATTGGGGCCCATTATGGTGCCTTCAAAGCCAGTAGTTCGTAAGTAAAATCTGTGCTCTCTGTCAAATGGCACCATCGGTGTCCAGTCTAGCGCCGTCGGCGCTGAACGATTCTTCAAAAACTCTATTTTGACTCAAAATTCCATCTTTTTTCCTCCAAGTCCTAAAAATCAACAACATGCAATAGAATATGAAAAATACCTTTCTTTAAAGTGCAATATCACCAAAAATGAGTATAAAGTGTGGGTGAAAAATACGTATATTTTTGGTGTTCAACAAGAGGTTGGGCGTAGCGCACAGATGCAACGGCTCTAGTTTTGATGACTTGAATATCCATGAAGTTTTGATCGAGATAGTCGTTAAAGTCAAAATCTTCAACATCATCATTAACGAAAACTCCATGTTCTTGGGCTAACTTAGAAATCTTGACCTAGAGCTTTTCAACCTTTACATCAATTATTGATTCTTAAACATCCTCCACTCGTTCATCCAACTAGGTAGCAATAGCTGTGATGATATCGAATACTTCAGACACTTGCTTCATTCTATGATCCTTCCCTACGGGCTGACTATACCGTATTGGTACGACAACCTTAAGTACCCATACCTTTTTCTTTGACGGTGATGTTATGAGACGGGGTGTCTGATCCCGAAACTGGTTATACGCAACAGTATAACAATAATTCTGATTATGTTTTTCATTTATATTTCCTTATTTTGCAACAAAAACCAAAAACTTGATCCCAAAGAAAAATAAGAATTTAACCTTTAATTTATATATGTTGGGATACTACGCAAGTATACATATCGTTGTCAAGTAATATAGGACTTTTTGAATAAGACCTGAATATCGAACCCACAGGGAAGATATGCAATATGTACTTTTTTAAAAACTTTCTATTTTTAAAAAGAGAATTATTTAAACTAATGATATTTTTGTAGTAAAGAAAGTTTAAATATTTTTTGTAATTTTAAAATTTTGACAAAAACAGAACAAACTTAAAATGATAACTTGTGTTTTTGTAGAAGAAAAGCACTAAATATGAAAATATCTTTCTCCTTATCATGAATCAGTAATAAGTATAGAAATTCTCTTGTGAAAGTATGCAAATTGTGTTGTGCCAAATAGGACCAATAATATTCTTTACCCTTACTAGAGATGATATAAAGAACATAGCCTAATTTAAAGTTTGAATAGTTCTAAAGACCAGCTAGGTAAGGAAAGTATTAGCTCTCACTCTAGAGTTCCCTCGATTCCCTCCATCTGGGGGCTAACATCTCATATCAGAACCTAAAATAATAATCTAAGTTGGGGGCTTTAACCTTTCACTTTAAAGTCCTCTAACTCTACACCCTTCAATGAATATTTCCCTATATTTTTGCACTCAATCATATGAACTATATTCTCATTCATACAACCTTATTCTTTCCTATTATTGACTGAGACAATACCAGCTCAATTCTTACATGTTCTCACAACAAATTTTAACATCTGGATTGGCCAAATCAAGAAGTAAATGAAGTAGATGAATTTGAATCATCAATTATTCCTCCAACATTAAAGATCAATACTCTCCACAACTTCCATCCAACACTTAATTACTTATCATTTTAAGAAGAAGATAAAGAAAACTACTCAGAATCTATGAAGAAAATAATACCACACTTTAGTTTAAAAGTAGAAATCATTGTCAAACCAACAACAAGTCTCAATTAAAACCAAAAGTAATCTAAAATAAAAGATAAAAACTTATCTCCAGTCCTCCACCAAACTCTTGAAGTTCCTTCAAATTTGTTCTCTTTTACAACACTCTCAATATAAAACTAAAGTAAAAAGGATAAATATGTGGTGCCTAAAAATCTCTCCAACTAACACCCCAATTTTAGAACTTTCAAAACTTTCCTAGTACTTTCAGGAAACCTTTCAAAGTCTCAATCTTCCTTCTTTTATAATTCTCCAAAAGGTGTCTTGGCATCTCTTCAAAATGTGTCTTGCTTTGATGTATTTCAAGAAGAGATGCATCCTTTCGCAATAATTATCATCCATGGTGGTTGTAACCACCTATTAATCCAATATGTGCCTCAAAAACCTCTTCAAAATTTGTAAAAACCAAATCTAATCATCCAATAATTGCTACTGGCACTTAACCTCGTGGCCTTTGTCGCTTAGGCACGACCTTCTCTATTTAACTGGCGCTTAACCGCCAGATTTGGCACTTAGGTGCCAAAACACTTTTGCATATTTTTCACGTATTTGCTCAAAATTTGATACTTTTTCACTCATTTAAGCATTTTCCACCTTTTTACCTGTACCTGAAAGAAAAACACAAAAATACCTTCCATTAAAGCGCAATATCTAAAAAATAGATATAAAAATGTGTCCAAAAACACTATATATTTTAGGCTTCGCATGTGTCATGGTGACAGTAATCTTTACCTTCTCGTAAGAAGGGAAATTCTAGGGATAGTTTAGGTTGAACTTAGCCGATGTCCCCTAAACTTCTGAAGCGGTTACCTTCATTATGACAAAAGGAGCCTTTCTTAGCATGACTTCAAGTTCATCGAATCTGGCACCAAACTTGATAGTGGGAGCGACGTTGCGAGCATTGCGGCTTGTTGGAAGGCTGCAAGAGAAAGTGAGCAGAAGGAACACCATTATAGCAGATTTAAAAAGAAAGCTCTAGGGTTATTTTTGCTCACACCTTGGATCACTATCATAGACTACATACACATCTTAAACCTTCTAGAGGTGGGAAGAGGAATATCAAAAGCAAGGCGACTGCTGCTACTATAAATGCAAAAGAAGTTGGGGGACAAATTCTGCAGGAATACCCTCATCAAACTAAAGATATTGTGATGAACAAAATAGGAGAAGATGTGGGAAACCAGAGAGAATTTAAACCCAGTAAAGAAGGTCAGGTGGTGTAAACTTTGCCACTCTAGACATATATTGAATTTATGGATGATTTTCAGGAGATGCAAACATTGTCAATTCAAACAGAAGGAGAATTGGAAGATTCAGTTACTCAAGGTGTTGTTGATCCCCCAGAACCAACGTTAAGTGATAAAGACACTCATGAAAACATAGAAATTCCTCCTCCTCATTTCATAGAGAAAATGCAGCAGAAGATGGATGAATACTAGCAAGTTCAAAGGGCAAGAATAAGACAAAACTACCCTGAGCTTCACAAGAGGATACCTATATCTTGGAGGCAGGTAGCTCTTACTTGTCCAGAAGGGATTGCCTCAACAGGCTAACTAGAGGGAGATCTAAAACCTTGCACCATGATTAATCTCCTGTGGTGGATTATAAGGGGGATTGCCCCCCCCCCCCCCGTTCTCTAAAAAGGTTAAAGTCTTTAAATAGAATGCACAAATTATGGTTCTTTGCAATTTTGGAACCTTTGGCTCACCATAATCCTATAAAATTCCTAAAATTATTCCCAGGTTTTATCTTTTTCACTAATCTCAATAAAAAGATTTGGATTTTTTGTATAATTAAAGTGAATTGTGTCATTCTGAGAAACCACCCCCAATTCCTGCATTTCTCTTTTACAATGGCTAGCCAAAAAGGTCTACCTATAGTTGTTTATGCTAAGTGTATTAAAACTACTAGGCAGGAGCTGTGGAAGGAACTGCACGTAATAAAGAACCAACAAGAAGAGGCTTGGATTGTGGGGGGGATTTTAACTGCCTGTCACTCTTGCTGAAAAGAGAGGTGGTAGACCTCCCAACATGTCTTGTATGACTACATTCAATGACAACATATACATAGGTGGTTTATTTGACTTGGGTTACAATGGGCTTGATTTCACATGGAGTAGGGCTAAGCTGTGGGAAAGATTAGAATTATTCTTTAGTTAATCAACAGCATGCCAAGGCCCTTTTAGATACCTGAATCTCTGGTCTTCCCATAAAGATTTTCTGAACACTATTAAAGAACACAGGAGAGACTATGATCATAAAAATTCACTGATTAAACTCAGGGGTTTGCAGAAAAAAGTCAGCAAAGCACTGAATAATTAAAATTGGAAAACCTTTGGCAACATTCAGGTAAGGGTGGAACAGGCTGATATAGACCTGAAGGAAACTGAAACTGCTGCTATGAATGGACTGATTGATGAGGCCACTCTGGTGGAAGCCAATGAAAACTTACTCACTGTAGTGACCTGGCATGAGAAATTTCTGAAACAAAAGGCTACCACAAGCAAATTCATTGAAGGGGATAGGAACACAAAGTTCTTCCATGCTTGTATTAAGTACAAAAGAAAATGTAACACCATCCATCAGATCAAACACAACCTTGGAAATACAAAAATTGGTGATAGTGTTGTGCAATATTGTCAGTAGTTGATGCCTTGCTCATCAAACAATAGAGGATAGTTAGACCCTGAGCTGTTCACCTCTGGCCAGATCCATACGACCAATATAAACCTTGCAGATGCCCCAACTGAAGAGGAGATCAAATAAGCTCTTTATTCAATAGATAGCTCCAAAGCAGCAGGACTAGATGGGTTTACCTCAATTTTTTATAAAAAGACCTGGGATGTTATAAAAGATGATGTTGTGCTAGCTATACAAGGATTCTTCTAGGGATATGATCTACTTAATTACTTTAGTGCAACTAACATTAATTTTATACCAAAATCCAACATCAAGGAACAATGGCAACATTTTAGGACCATAAGTTTTACCAATGTAATTAGCAAAATTATAAGCAAGATACTACTGACGATTCTTCAACATCATTTGCAGCACTTAATAAGCCCCAAACAGGCAGCCTTTTTGAAGGGAAGGTACATTTGAGATAAATGTTTTGTTAACACAAGAATTACTTCATGACCTTGAAAAACCTTGCAGGGGGGCAAAATGATTTATAAATTAGATTTAAAGAAGGCTTATGATACGATTAATTGGGATTTTATGCTTGAAATGCTGATGGAAAGAGGTTTCTCCAATGCCTCTTGTTTGACTATAAGAAGATGGCTCGAAGGAAATAGGAACTTTGTGCTAATTAGTGGAAGGGCCCATGGATTCTTCAAAGTGTCTAGAGGACTAAAACAAGGAGATCCCTTATCACCTACTATCTTCATTGTTGCCCTGGACTATCTCTCTAGGCTGTTGGACATACCCAGCCACTGGAAAAACTATAATCAATACCATCACAGGTCTACTCTGGACATCAGCCACTTGATATATGTTGATGACATAACAATCTTTTTAAGGGCTAATAATGCTGCTGCAAGATTGCTACATGTATGCCTTCAAGAGTTTCAAAATACCTTAGGGTTGGAATTTAGCAAGGACAAAAGCCAAATCCTTTTCAGCAAACAGGTTTCCCCTTCAACCAAGCAATGCATCATCAATCTCACAAGTTTCACCTCTAAGTCAACACCCTTCAAGTATTTGGGATTGCAATTTCTTTAAGGAAGACTAAGCTATCTCACTTTAATGAGGTTGTGGATAAAACCAATGCCCAATTACAATGTTAAACTAACTCCTTTTTATCAAATTATGACAAAATAACTTTACTTAAAAGCATACTAACCACCTTCACTTCTTAGATACTGTAAAGGGCAGTTATAGAAAAAGTACCCAACTCCTTTTAGAGAGAAAATTTAACAGCTTCCTCTGGGATGGTCAGAGAAAACAAATGACATGGGCTAGTTGGCCAAAAACTGCAAAACCTTTTTGATGAGGAGGCCTGGGGTTCAGAGGCCTACAAAAACTTCAGCATATCAGCATGTGCAGATTATGGGTCAGATTTTGACAACATGATACATTGTGGACACGATTCTTATTTGCTAAATATAGCATATTTTTACCACCCCAACAAGGTATCTAAGTGACTTGGGGACTCCATAACCTGAGGAAATATGCTCAGGGCTAGAGAGGATGCTGAACAACAATTTTCTAGTATCTAGGATAGGGTAATATTCGGTTATGGAATGATAGATGGTGTCCAACAGAACTACTGGAACTCTTACTCAGAATATTGAGTTGAATTTAAAGGTGCAGAACTGTTGGGAGGAGAATCTCTGGTCTCTAGACAAGCTCAAGGCCTTCCTTACTGAACATTCAGCACAACAAGTCTCCAAGATTTCTTTTAATAGAAATAAAAAAGATCAACTGGTTTTAATTGTCTCATCCAACCAAACCTTAACTAAAAAAATTTACAAAAAGCTATACCATTTAGATGAGGTACCATGTGGAGAAGGTCTGTGGAACAAATTTCTCTCACCCTCCATATCTTTTTTCAGTTGGAGATGCTTCAACAACCTGATTTCTACTGATGATATCCTAAGGCTCAAGGGATTGTGAGGTCCTTCTATCTGCTTCTTATGTAGAATTGTCAAGGAATCTGCTAGCCACCTGTTTTCACATGTAAATTTTCCTAAGTGGTCTGGAAGTCAATTTTAACTCATTTAAAGATTTGTACAATGAATCTGGAATGGAACAACTTATTCACCTGCTGGAGGGGATGGCAAGACCTAAAGGTGGGATCAATTTCTTTCATTATTACCTAGTTTATATGGGCTGCTAGAAACCATATCAAATATGAGCATCAACTGGTAAGCATAGTAATGGTGGTCTCAAACTACCTAACATTCATCAAGAAACTCATCCAATTGAAAAATTTTCCCAACATCATGAATTTGACAAGAACTGCTAGCCCTACAAGTTATACAATGATAAAGGTTTTTTGGAAGAAGCCCACATATCACATTGTCAAAGCTAACATTAATGGAAGCTTCTCTCCACTGAGAGGAGGAATTGAAGGAGTTTTCAGAGACTACAAGGGAAACTATTTGCTTCGCTACCAATCTCCCATAAATGTAGTGGATGCTGTCGAGGTTGAAATTATGGCACTGTACTGGGCTTTGAAACTAACTGGAATGAACAACTGGGTTTCTTTACAGGTTAAGGTAGATTCTTCTCAATTATTGGATTACATGACAGGTAGAAACAATCCCCCCTGGCATATTCTCCAGTGGATCAAACAGATGAACCTTATAATGAGTGATATGAGGATTGACTTCAAATTTATATACAAGGAAGGAAACAAACCAGCCAACTACCTACCTAAAAGTGGTGCAGAGTCCCAAAAGGTGAAAGTAGCTACATCTCCTGCATCTTCTCTTTCTTTTTTACTCCAGGGGGAACATTTTGATGGCACACATCTAAGGCTTGAAACCTTATTTTGATCTCAATAGAATATTATCTTTTCATATTTTAATATATATACCACCAATTCATTGAAATTAAAAATCAGTTACCTAGAGGAGAAGAGGGCCTTTAAAAGGAGGCAACCTCTCAAAACATAAAAAAAAATCTATCTAATATAAGGAAGAGATAAAAGGTCACTAGATAATAGGAAGGTCAGTGAGGGAGGAATCCTTTTGCTCACCAAAGGAATTTCAGTGTGAAGACCCCTTCTAGCCAGCCAATTGGAAGGTCTATTACCTTGTCTATGTATATGAGTGAAAATTATGGAGTAATTCTTCAGCAATAGATGAATCCCAGAAATCTAGCAGATTAAGTTCTAGGGAATGTCACAAGAATCCTTGATAATGTTGATAAGTAGCAAAGAATCAAATTCAACCCACAACTGGTTAAAGTTGCAAGTTCTGGCAAAATAGAGAGCCCAAAAAATAGCTTGACATTCAGTTTCAAGAGGATCAACAACCATAACAGGAGATTGAAAATATAAGATGCACCTCCCCTCATCATTCCTGAAGACACCACCAATACCTGGATAATGTAACTTGTAGCTACCATCTATATTAACTTTTATCCAGCCATACTTGGGAAAAGACCAGCAAATTTTCAAAACTTTAGTAATTGAGGGTTTAGAAGAGGGGTCCAGCCCCAATACAGCTCCAAACTTTTTGAGTTTAATCAATTTTTATACATAGGCAATGCAATTTAGGCCCACTTTCGTTGGCTCTAAGAGAGTAGCTTCATACTTCAGGTGATTTCTAGCCATCCAAACAAACCAAGCCACAACATTGGTGATAGCTTGAAGTTTTATACCCCTCCAATCAGACCATCAATTATAGAAAACATCCCATGAAAGATTCATGGTTGGAACATTCAACTTTTCTAGCATTATAGTCCAAATTTTCTGTACCCAAGGGCAGGCAAAGAAAAGGTGAGAAGAGTTTCCTCCTAAGTCAGAAAAAAAATACATCTAGAGGGTCCTCTAAGGCCCTTCAATTTCAAGATATCATCAGTGGGAATCAACTTTAAGAAGAGTCTCCAAATGAAAAAGGACATGGAAGGAGTAAGAAATTTGTTCCAAATTATATGACCCCAATCCACCACCTGATGGAGAGGAGGAGATGGAGATATGTTCTTTTTTATTACAAGTTTGTCCTTCTTCCCATGTTTAACAGAGAGGTTAAGAATATTAGAGATTTGAGAGGGGTTGCAGAATGGAAGGATAGGATTAAGATTCCACTTATCATGTTCCCATAGATCCTTCACATACTTGGGGAAGGCTGGAGCATTTTGATCTCGAATCAGGCTGCCTTCCAAAGACCAATTATCCCACCAGATGTTTACTAAACCATCACTAATCTCCCAGACAAACATTTGTTCAGCATCCTCCCTAATCTACAACATCTTTTTCCAAATAGGAGAGTCCCCCAATCTCACAGATAATTGGGTAGGATGTTGGTGCTTACAGTATTTACCCCATAAGAATTCAGCCCAAAAGCAGGACTGAGATCTGAATTTAATCCAAAGTTCACAAAGGTTAGTGTGTGTTATTTGAGGAAAGGACTTGCCCTCCTTCCATTAAGGGTTTACAATCCTTAACCCAATTAGTCTAGTGTTTTTTCTCCCTTTGACCAGCCCACAAAAATTTATTGAACATACCTTCCAATAATCTTTGAGTAGCCTTTTTCATAACATTCATTTGCAGAAGATAAGATGGAATGGCTAATATAACACTTTTCAGAAGGGTTATCCTACCCCCATTGGATAAATAAGAATTCTTCCATGCTTGCAATTTTCTTTGAATCTTCTCTAGAATATGATTAAACTAAAAATTTTTAGTTCTCCCTTTGATAAGAAACACCCCTAGAAATTTGACAGGAAGTTGGCTATTGGTAAAGCTAGTGAAGTCAGAAATATGTTTGCCGAAAACAGAAATGCACTTCTGGCCATTCAACTTCATTCCAGAAACATCCTGGAAATTCTCCAAGCACTGCATGAATAATCTAACAACAGGTTTGGAAGCCTTGGAAAATATAATAATATCATCAACAAAAGCCAAATGGTTAATTAAGATGGAAGATCTATGATAATAAAGGGAGTGGGGTTTCTTGGATGCTATATCATTTATAACTCTGGATAAGTAGTCAAGAACCAAAATAAATATGGTAGGGGATAGTGGGTCACCTTGTTTAATACCTCTGGATGCACTAAAAAACCCATGTGAAGTTCCATTTATAAAGACTGAATGAAAATTATTAGCCAGCCATCTATTGATTAGAGAGATAAAAGAAGGGGGGAAACCTCTGGTAATGAGAACCTGTTCAATAAACTTCCAACTGATTGTCTCCTAAGATTTTCTGATATCCAACTTGAGAATTAAATTCCCTCCTCTAGTGATTCTGTCCAGATCTAATACCAACTCTTGGGTCAAAAGAACATTATCTATAATGCTTCTATCCTTGAAAAAGGTTGTCTGATTCCTGCAGATAAGTTGATTCAAATGAGGTTGTAATCTATGGACCAGAACTTTTCTTATAATCTTTGAAGTCATAGATGTAAGGCAAATAGATCTGAAATTTTCCCATTTGTGATGAGTTTTTTCTTTGGGAACCAAAGTAATAGTAGAGGAGGAGAAGTATTTGGGGAGATCAGCACCCCAAAAAAACTTTGGACTGTTGCAATAACATCTCCCTTCACAATCAGCCAGGCCTTTTTATAGAAGTCAGCTGTGAACCCATCAGGTCCAACAACCTTTGTACTGTCAATAGAATTTAGTGCTTCTCATATTTCCTTTTCATCAAGAATATCAGTAAGAGAAAGACTTTGAGTGAACTCTCTTTCCTTATCAAATAATGTGTATTGAATGGCAGGTTGAGAGGCAGGAGGTTGTTTGAAAATGTCTTGAAAATACTCAACAACATTCCAAGCTATACCTTCAGCAGTTGTAATCAATTGACCCTCTTGTGTAGTGATTTTATGAATAGTGTTGCACATCCTCCTATAGTTGATGCAAGCATGGTAATATTCAGAATTTGTATCCCCATCACATAATTTCATTCTATTGGCTTTTTGAGCATAGAACTCCTCTTGCATATTGATGGCATCCAACAGGTGTTCATTATCAGAATGAAGCTCAGATTCAGACCCATGACCAAAGGTCATGAGTTTTTTTATTTGCAGTAACTTCTTTTCAGCTCTATTTGCAGGAGGTTATAGATATTTTTTTTGGAAGGAGCATTATTTGGCTCCATTCATCTTGATCTTTAAAAGCAGTACAAAAGATTCTAGTGGAAAGGTCCCCTAACTATAAACCAAAATATAACTGACTCCAAGAGGGTGACCAATCCACAAAATTATAACATACAAGAATACAGAAAAACTAAATAATGTTAAAAAGAGAAGAGGAAGCCCCAAAAAACTAGATATCTTTGAGTTGATTAGCCTTGATTCTTAGATGAGGAGTCTCCAACTTATCACCATGAAGTAGGAGAGCAAGAGGGGCGGGGGGCCTTATTGCAACAAAAATGGAGTAAGTAAAAAGGCCATGTTTGGCAAGCCAATTAGTAAGTTGGTTTCCTTCTCTGTATATAAATAACATATTGACTTTAAGCAACTTGTTGAGATTGCTAATCTTTTGTTTCCACTGCATATGATACCAAGAGGAAAACTGTTTAGTGTTGAGGAAAGTAATCAGTTGAATAGAGTCCACCTCAATCCATAGTTTATACCATGCAACTTTCTGTGCAAAGGTAAGGGCCCAATAAATAACAATAAGCTCAGCTTCTAGAGCATGATGGACCTTAGTAGGAGCATGAAATAACAACAAACACTTGATGGAGGAATCTCTAAAAACTCCCCCACCCCAGCACCCCATTAAGAAAAAGTACCATCAGTATTAATCTTCATGGTTTGTGGATCAGAAGGTTGCCAAATAACTTTTTCAATCTTGTTATGACTTTTGGCTACAGTAGTCTGAGGGAAACTAATATTAGGGAAGTTGTTAAGTTGAATCAGCTTGTTTAAGTAGGAAGCACAATTTTTAGTAACCTTGGAATGATGAATAAGCTTGTCTTCATGTTTTCTGTTGTTTCTGCCCATCCACAAGAACCAGGCCACAATAAAAGCGATAGAAACACCTTTCTTACTTTTCCAGCTATGCCATCCATCTTTGAGATTGGACCAGTCCTTATCCAAGCCCTCAACTTTAATCTTAGTAAGAAGTGCCTTCCAAACCGCTTGAGAAAACTCACAGTTAAGGAACAGGTGGTTGTTGTCCTTTTCAAATCTCAGGCAAAGATAGCAACTAGAAGGCCCCCTCAAACCCTTAAGTTTAAGAATATTATCAGTTGGCAACAGATTTTTGAAGAACATCCAACAAAAGAAAGATATAGAGGGGGATAGATATCTGTTCCAAATGGCTTTACCCCAAGGGACTTGATCCCAACAGTAAAGTTTGGCATAGATGACTTTAATCAAACTTTGGTTAACATAGCTATGTCAGATAATATTGTCTTTCCTACCCTTATCAAAAACAATCTTAGTAACTTGAGATAGGTGGGGCTCTTGTAGAATGGATTGGAGCTTAGTAACAGATCACCAGTCCCCCTCCCAAAGATCACAAACTGAAAGTTGAGGGCTAAAATCAGAGGGGGCGCCTCTAGCCAGTCTTTAGGACAACAAATGTCTAGCCACAAGTTCACTTAATCATTCCCCAAATCTCAGATGTACATTTCTTCAGCATGGTGTCTAATTTTAAGCATATTAGTCCAAATTCTAGAGTCCCCCAGCTTTATGGAGATGAGAGATGGGTGCTGGCCCTTGCAGTATTTTCTTTTCATGAACTTAGCCTATAGGGAAGTTTGGGCTCTGAAATTGATCCACATCTTACAAAAATTAATCTGTTTGATTTGTTGAAGTCCCTTGAACCCCATCATACCTGCCATTTTAGGTTTAGCTGCCTTTTACCAAGAAGCCCAGTGGAGTTGCTGCCTTTGACCTGCCCACAAGAATCTATTAAAGACTCTTTCCAACTGAATTTGAGTGCTTTTCTTCATATAATTGGCTTGGAGAATATATGAGGGGAAGGTAGTTAATATAATTCTGAGAAGAGTAATTCTACCCCCATTGGAAAGGAATGAATGGGACCAGCTAGATAAGGTTTTCTGAATTTTCTGAAAAACCTCATCAAATTGGGTCAGCTTAGATCTCTCCCAAGTGAGATGAATCGCCAAATATTTTAAAGGGTCTTTAGCAATGGAAAAATCAGTATAATCATAGACCCAAAGTTTACAATTGGAAGATTCCCTCTTGTTAAAGATAAGTTGGCATTTAGTAGGGCAAAACTCCATCCCAGAGTAGTTCGGAAATTGCTTCAGACATTGGTAGACATTTTTAACTGCATTTTTATGAACATTAGATAATATCATAATATCATCAGCATACATGAGGTGGGAGATAACCATAGTGGATTTGTGATGAAATCTGGAATATTTTTGGTTGAGGATGACCCTGTCTAGAATTCTGGTGAAGTAATCCATAACAATAATAAAGACATTGGGGGAGAGTGGGTCACCTTGTTTGAGCCCTCTGGTAGCTGTGAAAGAACCTCAGGCTTTGCCATTGATAAGAATAGAATGCTTGTTATTAATGAGCCACCTATGGATGAGTTTATTGAAATCAGGTTGAAAACCTCTGGCTGCAAGAATCCCCAAAATAAATTTCCAATCAATGGTGTCATAAGCTTTTTTAATATCTAGTTTATAGATAAGATTACCCCCCTACTGATTTTATCCAAATCTAGAATAAGTTCTTGTGCCATCAACACATTAATTGTGATGGATCTCCCTTTAATGAATGCAGTCTGGTTTGGGCATATAATCTTGTCAAGGTGAGGTTGGAGTCTTCTTACTATGATCTTGCTGATGAGTTTACTTATGATAAAAGTAAGGTAGATAGGCGTGTAGTGTTCCCAAGTCTTCTACAGATCTCCTTTACGAGTTAGCACAATAGAAGTATCTCTAAAACCCCTGAAGAAACTCTTGATAGCATCAATTACCTCCTTTTTAATAATGTACCAAGCTTTTTTATAAAAGTCAACAGTAAAACCATCAGGGCCAGCAAATTTGGAGCTGTCAATGGTGTTTAAGGCATCCCAAATTTCATCATCAGAAGGGGGTTCAGTGAGTTTGAGCTAATTAATGTAATCTAATTCTTCAATAAAAAAGTTTTCATAATCATTATTTAGATCAACTGAAGAGTTTAGTAGGGAGCTGTAGTACTTAACAACATCCAAAGCAATAAGATCATTGTCATTAATCCATCTACCCCCAGAAGAGTAAATTGAGTGAATGGTATTGCACTTCCTCTTGTAACTAATATAAGAACGGTAAGACTTAGTGTTTCTGTCACCTTCAGTAAAAATGTTAATAGAAGTTTTTTGTTTAAGTAACAGATCTTGTATGTCAATAGCATTAAGCAGATTAGTCTGGATAGTGAGCAGATTAGTCTTAGTGGCAGTTTCATTCTAAACTCTAGCTTCAAGTTTCTCTACTTCCTTTTCAGGAGATAAGGCATTTGGAAAAACATTCCCAAAAGTCATCCAACCCCACTTTCTCATTGCTTTGCTTGTTTTCAGATGAAGGTGGCTAAGTTTGATGAAAGGGTCAGTATGGTCAATACCCATCCAATTAGAAGCAACACAGCTGATTAGTAGGGGGTGAGTGGACCACATATTAGGATATCTGAAAGGGTGGTGATATGTGGTATTGCTAGGGGATTAAAGTGGAGAGAAGGCTGAGACCATGATCTGGTCCTTCCTCTAGAAGGAGAAGGCCCTCCAATCTTCAGTACACCTCTGCTCCCATTATTTCCTTCTTTTAGATTCAGGACTTCAGATAGTATCTTTTTCCTCTTCTTAGATTTTTGTGTTTTTCATTCCTCTTCAATTAGGAGCTTCATCTCAGCTATATCTCTCTTCTCAGGGGCTTTTAAGACTGTGGTATCCTTTTGGTTATTCTCCCTAAATGCCTCCCTACATCTAGTGAATCAGTTAGGGGAGTAATAATATTTACTTGATTCTCCTCCTCCCTGAAGTATCTGGGGGATAAGTTAGTAGGAGCTTTGGAGCTAAAAGGAGGTGTTGAGCTTTTGGATGTGCCCAATATATCCTGCAAATTCATAGTTGGAGAGGGTTCCACACAAACTATAGGTTCCGAAGGACTGGACTGATTTATCATTTCCTGAGTAGACACATTTTTCTTTGGAGGGGGGGGTGAAGCCTGAAGCATCTATCTTTGGTGTGTCCAAACATCTTGCAGTGGTAGCAATAATATGGTTTCTATTTTAATACCACATTCTGCCAGAAACCCTCTTTATCAGTACCAATCCAGAGCCTTTTAATTTCAGGGAGGGTTACATCTCTTTCTATAAGGATTCTAGCTAGAGCTGGTCTAGCTTTGTTATATGTAGGAGCATCAACCTTTAGATGTCTCCCTAGTGTACTTGCAATATTGAATAGAGAATTGAGATTAAAGTATTGAAGTGGAAGGCCAGGTAATTTAAACCATAGGGGAATTATAGGAGGTTCCTTACTAGGATCAAAACCAGGATCCCACTTCAATATCTCCAATCTGAAGAGCTTGTTTTGCAAACAATCTTGCATAGTCTTCCTCCCCTAAAAGTTGGATAAGTAGATGCCTGCCAACAAGTATTCCAATCTGCCAATCTCCATTGAATTTTAAAGAATCAAAGTAGTTTCTGACTAATTCCATTTTAGGGTGGCCTAGAAGAAATTTTCTTACCAAGGTAAACTTCACTTGTTCATTTAGATTGTGGATTTCCTATGGAGAGAAATAAACAGCTGGTTCACCCTCTTTAGAACCCAAAGGATGAATACAAGGGTTGTTACCCTTTCTAGCAGTTGTGTCATGGAAGTTCTGTAGGAAGACTAAGTGATCAGGATCACTAAGGAAACATTAGACTTTCTCACCACCCCAGCATAAGTGGCCTTAGCCCACTAAGCATCAGTCACTATGTCAATAGGGGTAGCCATAATAAAACCAATGGACACACCAAGAGAGCAAACCCAAAAGCAAAAGCTCCAGCAAAACATAGAAATGTCAAGAAAAACCTGTGCTCTAGAAAGGTCAAAACTCACAGTAAAATCCAAACCAACAGTACAAAACATCAAAGGGAAAGGAGTTTCCTCCAGTAAAAGCTAGAAGAGGCTTCCCACAGAAGCAAAAGCAGGCCAAAACCAGAACAAACCAATGGAACAGTAAATCCCTCCAAAGTACAAGGGAAAAGAGTCAGAGAAGCTGACTCCAAAGACAAAACAAGCCAAGAAGAAGCACCTTTGGAAAGACAGATGCAGCACTACCCACAAAACCACCCCTAGTAGAGCTTCATCCTACCAGAAACCCTAGCAGAGCACCTTTTCCTCTAGCCGCCAGCATCTTAGTATATATATATATATATAT